>CM057449.1:1380945000-1381012500 GCA_016271365.2 Neoceratodus forsteri | reverse complement strand
ACTGTCTTTCTCAATTCAGGTTTTGGGGAAAACCAGCCTGAGCGCTTACATTACTGTTACTGTTGCCCTTTCCGCTTGCGGATCCGTACCCGTTTCACTTACCATTGACGTCTGCGCCACCATGTGCGTTATCCTTTGCGTTTTCATTTGCGCTTGCGTTTCTGTTATTTTTTGCCATTTCTGTCTACAGTACTGTTTATCTTACTGTTTCACTTTACATCACCATGCCCATTGACATTTCTGTTTGCAGGCACCATGTTACTATGTGACAACACATCACGTGGCAGACCATTCCTGTCTATGCCACCATGTGCGTTACCCTTTCTGTTCTCATTCGTGCTTGTGTTACCATGTGCGCCACTGTTAGCATTTCTGTTTGCGTTGCTGTCCCTGTTAGTATGCCACAAGACATCATGTGGCGGGAGCGCGGGGCCCCAGCGCTGCATTACATTCACTATTTCTCGTTATCATTCTCAAAAAGAAGGGAAATTAAACTCTGTTTAATGCATTAGTTAGGGTTGTTCCACAGCAGCAAAGTGAGGAAATTAGCTGTTGGGTTGAAACCCCTTGGACCCCGCCCACCACCCCCAGCGGCATTGGGTGCGCATTGGATAGTGGGTCCTAACTCTCACCCATTCTCCTATACTGCTGCTTTACACATGTCATGGGGTGAGTTGGGGCTGACGATCCCAATGCGCTCCTAATGCCCGAAGTGGGGGGGAGTCCAAGGGGGTTTTCAACCCTAACAGCGAATTTCCTCACTTTTGTCGCTGGGAACAACCCTAACTAATACATTAAACAGAGTTTTTTGCCTATATATACACATATATTTATGCAGTGGGGTGGACATATATTCAGTGTGATAAATGGGTTTATCTGAGTCACTGTACGTATAAATAAATTTATACATACAGTGCCGGACTACTTTCTAAAGCCCCAACCTACTACACGACAGCTCATTTATCCACGTTCTCTCCCCCCCCCCCCAGCTGCCACCACTATTTCCACCTACTTTCACTTTTACTCTGACACGGTAGCTCCTGCACAAACATTGCCCCTTCCCACAGTAGGCAACCCACTTAATATATAATTTTATTTTTACTCTCCCCAGCATCACTCTGAATGTCCACTCACACATTGTCAAAGCAGCAAATGTACTCTTCCAGCTGTCCTAGCTTCACTGCAGCTGGTCCCACTCACACGCTCCTGCAATAAAGTTTCCCCGTCACCTGTACTGTAACTCCTGCTCGCTCCCCCACCACACAACTAAACTCTCCCGACTTTCACGAAAAAACAAATAAAAATAACCGCAGCCATCTCCCCTCTCACTTTCACTTCGTAGACTTACTGCTCTCCACTTCCTCGTACTGCCGCTCACTAACAGTCTGTCTCCCGGTCCCACTCGTCAGCCACAAGAGAAATGCCACAGTGCGTCTATTTGAAGGGGGGGGAAAAAAAAACACGTGCTTCGATCCTCTTTTCAATTCTTGCGAGAAACCAAAAAAAAAAGCAGACAAAAGCAGTTCCTCTCTCGCTCGCACACAAGTTGTCCGCCCCATCCACTTGCTAAACTCTGATGCCATTTTCTCATTTTTTTTGTCACCCAATACAACAACCAGCTGTTGCGTTCTAGACATCAGTTCTCTGCCTGCGTAGCAATGGCCATAACAACAGCACATATTACGAGCGGAGCAACTTCTTAAGAATAAATAAACCCCTAAACTCCCTCAAAATACATAAAAAGCCCACACTTTAAAACGGATCAATTCCCACACATCCTCTATTCCTATTGCATAAATGAAATATGCGGGGGTCGGCTGTGTGATATATCATTTATCTGTTATTGCCATTGACCTCAAGTTACCTCGTGAGTACGATAGTTACTAGAGGTCTATAACTACAACAGATAAATGATATATCACATGTTACTTCGTATATCCTGTGCTGTGTATGTATATATAGTTTGTGTGTGTGTGTGTGTGTGTGTGTGTGTATATATATATATATATATATATATATATATAATGTATATGTGTATATGTATATATATATATGTGTATATATATATATATATATATATATATATATATATATATATATGTATAAAATATGCAGTATAGCGCAGTGGTCCAAGGCTCTGAGCTGCAAATCTGAGTGACATCCAGCAGACCAGACCTGGGTTTGAATCCTACAGCTTCCACTCTCATACTGTGTGACCCTGAGCAAGTCACTTAACCTCCTTGTGCTCCCAGGTCGCTCCTGTAAAAAAAAGCTTCCAGCTTAGTGTGCTATACCTGGTTAAACAACTTAAATATATATATATATATATGTATATATGTATGTATGTATGTATGTATGTATGTATGTATGTATGTATATGTGTGTGTATGTATGTATGTATGTATGTATGTATGTATGTATGTATGTATGTATGTATGAATGACATGGCCTGAGTGAAGATATCATATTTATCTTCATGAGAGGCCAATGATATCTCATGAGTGGCGAAGCCTCGAATGAAGATAAATATGATATCTTCACTCAGGCCATGTCATATTCTGTTTATACAATGTATGTTTTGGGCTGCACTCAACAAAAGCTCGAAATGTTCCCTTAATACAGTCCCCTACATTGAGGTGATGGCTGTTTAAACACACATCTGCTGTATCTCTAGCAACACAACAGACGCCATATGTTGTTTTAAAAATATATGTGGCTGACCCTGCCTCTTTAAATTGTAGAAGGAAAAAAAAAAAAAAAAAACTTCTCTGGATTCTGGTTGACCGAGCCATGGCCACCCCGGTATAATTCTCCATACCCCCTGCCCCAAAACAGCAGATGAAAAAAATGTCTGATCTTGCCACTTAAATTATTTAATAATAGATATCTGGTTGATCCTACCTGTATCTTTAAACAAATGCCTGGGACAGGTACTTATTTAAAAAACATGCATTATCTGGTTGATCCTGCGACTTTCTTTTTTTCTACCTCCAACTGTCATGTAGCGTGACCGACGCTATGCCCTGAATGTAAGCGTGTGACCGAGCGCTAGGAAGATTCAGATGTGAGGCACTGTCAGATAGGTTTTAATTATGACGCTTTTGCTGTGAAACATGGAAAATGTGCCATTTTTCTTAATAGTGCTTATAGTTTGTCAAAGAAGCTGCCGACAGTACTGAGAGATGAAGCGAGTGAGTCGGCAGCTCAGAACATTAGACCGAAGCTGCCAGTACGTGTTGCTATGGCAACAGACACTCGCGCTTCCATCTGGTGTTCTGAAGCTGCCGACTCGCTCGTCTCTCAGTACTGTCGGCAGCTTCTTTTGACAAACTATAAGCACTATTAAGAAAATGGCACATTTTCTATGTTTTACAGCAAAAGCGCCATAATTAAAACTATCTGACAGTGCCTCACATCTGAATCTTCCTAGTGCTCGGTCACGTTACACTCAGGGCATAGCGTCGGTCACGCTACATGACAGTTGGAGGTAGAAAAAAGAAAGTCGCAGGATCAACCAGATATGTTTTTAAAAACATAATTACGGTAAATATACAAGCAGATGTGAGCAAGCATGGAGGGGGGGGGTCTTCCTTCTAAAGAGAAAGCTGCCAGGGGGTGAGGGGTCCTATTCTTAAAAAGAAAGCCACAGGATAGAAAGTGAAAACTTTCAGTTTCACTGTGATGACATATAGGAACGTGGAGATATCAATGATATCTCCATGACCTGGCTGAAATACTACATTTTATCCTGACATTTATCCCAAAACATACATTGTATAAGTATAAATAAATATAAATATATGTGTGTGTATGTGTGTATATATGTTTATATGTATGTATAAAATATATACACGTATGTATATGTATGTATACATGGAGAGACACACACACACACACACACACACACACACACACACACACACACACACACACACACACACACAGAGCTATAATCCCACAATAGGGGGCATATCGGGGTTGTCCTACCTCCTTGATACTGTTGTATCAATGACTGTGTATAATGAGCTAATGATCCTGGGTGATCGTGACTTAAACTGGCTTGGTAGAAATATTAAGATGTATGAGCCTCTACTTGCTGGTCTCTCATTGTCACAGCTCAAGACACCAGCTGGATGGTCTTCCGCTGGTAGTATGAGCTCCCTCCTGGATTGGGTCCTGTCCAAAAGACCTGAGAGGATTAGCTTTTCTGGTACCCTTCCTGACTCCGTCTCCGACCACTCCCCTGTGTGCTGTGTATGGAAGATCCTCTCCCTGAAAATTCCTCATAAAATCGTCCAAGTTAGGGACTTCTCCAGGTTCGACCTGGGATCATTCCGTAACTATCTTCAGCTTACTGACTGGTCTGCGGTGTGGAATGCCCAGGACTCCTCCACTACAGTCAGTCATTTTCTCAGCACCTTTGTGGCGCTGCAGGATAAACTTGCCCCCCTCATTAGGTAGAGGGTTAGGGGGTCTGCTACTAAGTGGTTGCATGGGAGCCTCCTTGCCCTCATGAGTTCTAGCCGGGTACTCTGATTCACTGCCCGAGATTGGATTGTGGGGGGTGGCGGTCTGTTTCAAAACAGAGTTTGGCCTCACAAGTGTACCAGTTGAGGCTGAATCATTTGAGTGCTCAGTGTTGGCTGGTGTAGGTTGCAGGATAGCTCTCGTCTATCGTCCACCCAGGGACGAGATGCGTTTCCTGCAGGAAGTTGCAGACTTCGTCGCTGATATGACACTGGAGTCGCCCAGATTGATGGTGCTAGGCAATTTCAGTGCCTGGGTCGACGGCGAACTCTCGTGGTTTGGACAACACTTCCTTCAGCTCATGACATCTCTGGGCCTTACACAGGTGGTTACCTCTGCCACCCATAAACATGGTCACTTTCTTAATTTGGTGTTCTTCCTGGGGATTGAGGCCTCCGATTTGGAGGTGGAACCGGTCAGTTGGTCTGATCACTACATTGTGAGGTTCAATTTTGTGCCCCCAGAAGGCCTGCCTCAATGGAGATGGTCAGTTACCACCCTTTGAGGGAAGTGAGTCCCGAAGGCCTAGAGGCAGTGATTGGTCTCTGAGTTTCCTATGACCAGCTCAAGTCCAGAGACTCTAGTGGTGGCGTATGATAAGGCCATTTCTGTAGTCCTGGACTTGATTGCTCCTGTCCGTGTTCGTCCTTTTCCCCCTTCGCCCTCTGGCCCCGTGTTTTGATGGGTCCTTGAGAGAGTTGCGGTGAGTAGGACGTAGGTTAGAGCAGCGTTGGTGGAAATCCGCCTTGGAGGCAGACCATCTTAGATTGGCTGAACATTATCAGATCTACCAATCGGCCATCTCCCGTAAGAAGGCAGAATTCCTGTCCGGGGAGATAGCTGCTGCTTAGAGCCGACCAGCTTGGCTGTTCCGAACTGTGGACATGCTGTGCAACTCTGCTTGTCTACAGCTCCGAAGACCTTTTTCAGAGTGTGATGAATTTGCTCGGTTCTTTGCTGATAAGGTGGTCGACATCAGATCGGAAATTCTTTTAACCCGCTGTATGGGGGTTGTGGATGATCGGTGCTTGGTCGCCTCGCCTCAGACTTCCTAGAGTTCCTTTGCCTTGCCCGAACCTGTGGATGTCATTCGGATTGTCCAGGGTATGCGCCCTGCGACCTGTAGTTTGGATCCAGGCCCAACTTCCTTTAATTATGGGTTGTTGGGATTTGATCAGCCCGGTCCTGGTGCAGATAGTCCGGTGCTCCTTGGAATCCGGTGAGTTTCCAAGCTCCCTGAAGGAGGCGGTGGTTATCCCCCTCCTAAAGAAAGCTTCTTTGGACCCAGATATTTCTGCCAACTACAGACCAATCTCAAACCTTCCCTTTATATGGAAGGTGATTGAAAAAGTAGTTGCGGTACAGCTAGACGACCACCTGACCATCCATAACATCTATGAACCTCTCCAGTCTGGTTTTCGAAAGAGGCACAGTACTGAGATGGCACTGGTTTGGGTGCTAAATGATGATCTGATGGCGAGAGATCAGAGGCGCTGTTCTATCTTGGTGCTCCTTGATCTCTCCTCAGCCTTTGACACTGTAGACCATGGGGTGCTGCTTGGATGCCTGAGGTCTGTCTGTGGATTAACGGATATAGTCCTCAGACGGTTTATATCTTTCCTCTCCGGCAGGAATCAGAGGGGTGTTTGGGATTTTTTCCTCTGACCCATTCTTCCTGCCATGTGGGGTTCCTCAGGGTTCAGTGCTGTCCCCCATGTTTGCAGTGTACATGCTGCCACTCTGAGACATTGTAAGATGGTATGGGCTGAGGTTTCACTGCTATGCTGATGACACCCAGAGCTACCTGTCCTTTGCCCCCGACCAGGATAGAGCTGTCTCTGTATTTAACTCCTGCCTTGCTGAAATCCAGGACTGGATGACTTCGAGCTGATTAAAGATGAACTCCGGAAAGACTGAGGTGATGGTAGTGGACCTGGGTCACCGGATAGAGGGGTTGAGGGCTGCTCGGCCCTCTGGATTTGTTCTTGGGGGCTTGCAGCTCCTTTGCTCTGAATGGGTGCGAAACCTGGGGGTAGTGCTTGATGACTGGCTGATGTTACGAGCTCGGGTGTCAGCCATCGTCAAGTCCTCATTTTATTATTTTAGGAATATCTCAAGGATTAAGCACCTTGTTCCGTCCAGGGATCTTCCCACTTTGGTCCATGCTTTTGTGACCTCGCGCCTAGTTTATTGCAACTCCCTGTACTTAAGGCTGGCTGGGGTTGATATCCGCCGCCTGCAGCTCGTGCAGAACGCGGCAGCATGACTGTTGATGGGAATTCCTCAATCCTCTCATTACACCTGTGCTGCACGATCTGCACTGGCTGCCGATTAGGTTGGCGGATCACCTTTAAAGTCTGTTTACTGACTTTTATAAAGCTCTACATGGACAGGGCCCTGACTACTTGAAAGAGCCCCTTGTTCTCTACTGCCTGGTGCGACACCTGCTCTCAGCTGACTGGTTGCTAGAGATCCCGAGGGTGTCTGTGAGATCTTCAGGGGCCTGTGCCTCTTTGCATGCGGCCCCATCCCTCTAGAATTCTGTACCCCGCCAGCTTCGGAAGTGCATGACTGGGGGGGGGGTGGTTAAGCAGGCAATGAAAACATATTTGTGGTACCATGCTTTTGGTGGCACAGTTTAATCTTGGACCCTCTGACTATGTTGTTTTTCTGAGCTTTTGATTGATTTCTTATTTTTTTTGTACCACACCTTGATAGCTGAAAGGCGCTATTGAGAAACAAAATTTATTATTATTATTACTATGAGGACTAGACAATTGCTGGGCCAATTTCAAGGTCACGATGGACCAGGCCATATTTTAGCAATATAGGAGGCTCAGAAATGAGTAAAAAAGCAATTAGGGCTGCCAAAAGTGAATTTTGCAAAGCGGCATTGCTGAATTCAGCTAAGGATCCAGGACAAGGAATTCGGCTAAGGAGTTTCTGGAGGAACATTAGAAACGTAGTAAGTGGTTCCTCCAATTGTGAGGTCACCAACATGCTCAATGGTTCTAGCTGCAACAGTCCACTAACCACCGCCAATGCATTTAACTTGCATTTTTGGGACCTGTCTGCCTTTACCTCCCTATTCCCCTCTAGTGGATGTGATAGTTGTGTACAGGTTCCTGCTCCATGGTCGATTCCCCCATCTCCTGCCTGCTATTCTACTAAGGCTGTGACGGCACAAGATATTGCTCTTTGGTTTCTCCCCCTTCTCCAGTGCTGGCCATGATGGTATGGATCCTAAGCTCCTCAGTCTTGGTGCCTTTTTATATTGCCTCCCCGGTGGCCCACATCTTCAACTTGTCCCTAGGTTCTGAGATTATCCCTGACATATGGAAGGTAGGCAGGGTTGTCCCTGTTCTCAAACAGGGTAACCCTAAGATACTTGACAACTACCATCCAGTAGCCATATTGTCTGCGGTCAGTAAACTTCTCGAAAGTTGTGGCTGGACAACTCTGAGTATATTCAGACTCATGAGCTGCTGTCTCCCGCACAGCATGGCTTTCGGAAAGGGCACCATACATCCTCTGCCCTTGTCACTGTCTCCTCTGGGATCAGAACAGCTATGGACTGGGGTAAACTCTCGGGTGCCATCTTCATAGACCTATCCAAGGCCTTTGACCTAGTTGACCATGCCCTACTTTGCTCTCAGGTCTTTTGGCTTGTCCCCTCCTGTGCTCAGTTGGTTCTCCAGTTACTTACAGGGCAGACAGCAGCTTATCAAATACAGTAAGGTGCTCTCGGACACCACTTCTGTGTCTTCAGGAGTCCCCCAGGGTTCAGTCCTGGGGCCCCTACTCTTCTCCATTTTTGTCAACCATCTGCCCTCTACCTATTGCAGATCCATCCTGTATGCTGACGATCTGGTCATCCTCACTCATTCTCGGGACATTGGGGTCATTAACCACTGAGTGAGGATTTTAGGAGTATCCAGTCCTGGATTACGTTCCACAAGCTGGTCCTCAACCTTTGGGGGGGGGGGTGACTGAGGCTATGCTCTTTGGGTCCCTGGCCAAGATTAAGGCCTCCCCTGCCCCTTTGTGTATCACTGGTCTTAATGGTGCTCCTATCCTCTTCACTGACTCCATCAAATACCTTGGGGTGACACTTGACCCTCGGCTTGACCTTAGACGCCGTATCCAGAATGTATGCAAAACTGTTAACTGCAAACTGGGTCAGGCTTATAGAACAAAGAGCAGCTTCACTTCAACTGCTCACCTTGCACTGGCTAGAGGTGTTTCTCCCCTCTCTCTCTGCTACGGGCGCCTTCTGTTTGCTTGTACCTCCAAAGCTTGCCTTTCTAGGTGGGCCATAGCCTACAAAATTTGCCATTTTGCTCTTGCTGCCCCTCTTCTCACCCACGACTGTGACCTGTATAGCAAGCTTAACTGGCTCTCCCTGTCCGATTACTTAAATGTTATCCTGGGGTGTTTCACTGGCAAAGTCCTTGGCAATGGCACCTCCCTGCCCAGGACTTGCGGAGCTCCTCATACCGGCAGCCTCCTTTTCTTACTTCCTTGGGTCTCTGGGCCCGACTGTTCTTAAGATTCCAGCCACTCGCACTCAAATGGGGGACAGAGATTTTACCTCATGTGCTCCCAGATTATGGAACTCCCTTCCTGTCCAGGTCTGCTCCTCCCCTCCCATGCATGCCTCTGAACCTCCCTGTGGAATCACCTGATGCTCTCCTCAGCGTGTGGTTGTCTCAAACCTCCATAATCTCACCTGGCCCCCGGCACTGTACCCTACTCTCTTAGTGTTGTTGGCCCGTTTGGGGTTTGGCTCTGCATATAATGTCTCCACCCTATATATCGGGTGTGGCCCTGACTGTGGCTCCACTTTTTGGGGTGCCAAACTGTAAATAATTGTGTTTATATTACACCTGTGTGTGTGTGTGTGTGTGTCTCTGCTCACAGCCTTGGTGTTTCTGTGCATATGTTCTGTGTGTACCTACTGAATATTTTCTGCCTTCCCTGACTCTGTGAAACTGCCTGAATTTGTATTGTGTTGTCCAATGTATTTGAACTTTTATTTCCTTTACTCTCCCATGTCGTACCTGAAAATGGGCAAATGTCTTGTCTAGTGGACTTACCTGGTTAACAAAAGCTAAATAAATAAATCTGTTGTCGAATGGGGAGCAAGTCCAGGATGTGGAGGTGAGGGGAACCTCTTGCAGGTAGTGACCGCCGAACAGTGTGGTTTTTCAGTCTGCATGGGGAAGGAAGCGTCTGACTAAAGCAAAGGTGATGGACTTTACGAAGGCAGACCCTGAAGAGATAGGGAGCATAGTGCAGGCGCACTTGGCAAAGATCCAGCCAGAGACTAATATAGACCAAAACTGGATCATCATTAAGATGGGATTGATTGAGGCCACCAACACTTGTACAAGGGCTTGAAAAAAGAGTTCCAGAACCAATAGGCCAAGTTGGTTTAATAGAAAGATGGCTTAAAAGGTAAGGGATAAGAGTACAGCCTGCTTAATGTACAAGCGTACCGTGAGGGAAGAAGACTGAGAGATTTACATGGTGAAATCTCATGAGGCAGGCAGAGGTGGGGCAGCCAAGGCTGAGAAAGAAGTAAGACTGGATCAGGAGATTAAGAAAGGAGAGAAGGACGACTTCTGGTACATTAAGGAGAAAAGAAGCAGAAGGGACTGGATAGTTAGGATCAAGACAGAGGGAAGGTGGGTGGAGAAGAGTGAGGAACAAGCGGAGGCACTCAGTGAGTGTTTATGCTCCTCTGGCTTCACCAGGGAAGCTAGTGGGCCCATGCTATAGGGGAAGATTGGGATGCCCCATAAAGGGGGGAAGGAACATGAGGGGGACATTGAGGTAGACAGGGTCTTAAGAGGACTTGAGGAACTGTGGGTGGACAAGGCTCCGTGCCCTGATAGGGTGCACCCAAGGGTTCTGAGGGTGCTGGCGGACATATTGGCAGCTCGACTGACAGACCTGTTTAACATCTCACTTGAGGAGGGGTGTGTCCCTCAGGACTGGAGGGCAGCTCATGTGCCTAGCCACAAGAGTGGTCCTAGAGGTGAGCCTGGAAACCTACAGACCAGTCAGTTTGACCTCCATTGTGGGTAAAGTAATGGAGGGCGCTCTGAAAGAAAGGCTTGTGTCCTTCCTTGAAGAAAATGGTCTCCAGTATGACAGACAGCATGGATTTGTTACGGGGAGGTTGCATCAAACCAACGTGGTGGACTTCTTTGACTGGATTACAAGGACCTTGGACAGAAAACAGGTGGTGGATATACTTTGTCTGGACTTCAGCAAGGCGTTTGACTCTGTGCCCCATGTGGCTGGCTGACCAGCAAGCTGAGGGACCTGGGGGCTTGGGGATAAAGTGCTGGAGTGGGTAAAAAGCTGGCTGAGGGACCGGAACCAGAGAGTGGTGGCAGGGGGTGAGCTGTCCAAACCTAGGCCTGTGACCAGTGGTGTCCCACAGCGCTCCATACTAGGACCTGTTGTTCAGTATATTTATTGGTGACATAGCAAAGGGGATCAAGAGCAAAATCTTTCTTTTTGAAGACGATACTAAGCTTTGTGGGAAGGAGGACCCAGGGGAGGGGAGACAGGATCTAAGGGAAGACCTGGCAAAGCTGGAGAACTGGTCTGGAATCTGGCAGTTGGGTTTTAATGCTAAAAAATGTAAGGTGATGCACATGGAATCCAAAAAATCCAAAGGCCAGTTGCTGGCTAGGGGGAATTCGGGTGACCGTATCAGAAGTAAAGGACCTAGGAGTTATGGTCATGGGTGACAAGATACACACAACACAGTGCTGTAAGGCAGCAGCCAAAGCAAATAGAATGCTGGGTTGCATAGCCATGGGAATCTCCTCTAGGAGGGAGGAGGTTATTCTGCCTCTGTACAGGTCACTGGTGAGGTCACGCTTGAGTATTGTGTTCAGTTCTGGTGCCCCTACCTTATGAAAGATAACAGAACTACTAGAGGCTGCACAGTGGAGAGCAACCAAATTAATCCAGGGCATGGGGGATGGAACAGATGAGCAAGGGTCGAAATTTTGCAGCCACTAGCCCTACAGACTTTTCCACTGACCCAGCTGGTGTACTTATTGAAATGTAATCTTCTCCAGAACAAGCCCACAGGTCTAGTTAAAGGAAAATCTTACTAGCCCAGTAGAAAATCTACCAGCTAGTGGGCCAGTGCCAATTGCATCCCCTGATGAGGAGAGACTGAGGGTGCTGAACATGTACTCCCTGGAGGACTGGGTGAGGGGGATATGATTGAGACCTTGAAGTAGCAAAGGGGCATAAATAAGGTTGGTATAGAGGGCATCTTCAACTTAAGGAAAAAGGGTGCAACAAGGGGTCATAGCCTGAAGTTGACGGGGGGCAGATTCAAGAGGGACATGAGAAGGCACTTCTTTATAGAAAGGGTGGTACGAGTTGCCAGAGAAGGTGACGGCGGTTAGTACTGTGACTAGTTTCAGAAGGGGGTGGGACAGGGTAATGAAGATTAGGACAACCGGAACATTTGGGACAGCGAGGGAGAGGGGGTGGGAGTACAACTTCAGGAGGAGTGGGGGAGCAGCTACTTGGTATAACTAGCTGCACACTCGAGCAGACTAGATGGACTAATATGGCCTGTATCTGCTGGCATTTGTATGTTTATCATCTGTTAGTGATAATAGGACTATGAAGGAAGGTGCATTCAAATTAAAAAAAAAAAAAAGTGACTAAGAGTTAAGGGCAGTAAAGACTAGGCAGAAGTGTTGACCTGCTTGATCTTCACCAAGGAAAACCGGATGGCCATTGCTGCAGGGAATGGGGGAGGGTAGGTAGGTATGGCTGAGGACAGGATCATGGAACACTGTGTGTGGAAGGGGCTCATGTCCCTAAAGGTGAACAGATTACTAGGTCCAGGTGGCATGCACCCTATGTGTTTGAGAGAACGGTTGACAAAACTAGGAGATCTGCTGATGGATCTGTTAAACAACTCATTAGATAAGAGGGTGGTGCCACAAGAGTGGAGAATCACATGTATGGTTCCACTGCATGAGTGGGCCTAGGGATGACCCAGGGAATTAGACATAGAAGTAGTAGAATGTGTTGGTAGAAAAGGACTGCTTGGCCTACCTAGGCTACCCAGATGGTCCCTAACTAGTCTGTCTCCGCAGTCCCTAACTGGTCCTCAGAGATGCCTGCCCTTGAACAGGCTGCTTCCGCTCCCCCACGGTCGGCCGGCACCCAGCCAGCCACCGACCGAGACCAGGATGCCCGCCTGCAGCTCCTTGGAAGGTACGGGACAGCGCAGCCAATTGGAACACGGGTGCTTCCAGCAGACCTGCTCTGATTGGCCAGGACTTTTCCCCTGGTGCAGCAATCTGGCACTTTTAACAAGTAGATTTTCGATAGAACTAAGCACATTTCAACTGTGTAATAGTTTAAGTGGCTAGTTTCCATTAGCAGGTTATACAGACCTGCCACTAGAGGGATTCTTCTTCTTTCTACACAAATCACTGTACCAATCCTAACCCCACTTGCACTGCTTGGTTGTTGGCTGTCTGAACCCTGTCCTCGTATAACTAGTGACAGGTGGTAAGTGTGCTTACAAAGGGCGAGGGCAGGAACTCCTTCCCAGAAATAAACCTCAGCCCCTGCGTCCATAGCTAGTAGCCTTGAATTGCACTGTGCAGGCCTTATTTTATTTACTTGGCACATACCAGTAGCAAATCTCACTAACTTCCTTCCAGCCTTAGTACATCCATCTCTCCTTCCTTCACAGCAGTTCTTGTTAGCTGACTGATAACTATCTCACAGGCTAGTGCTATGCCTCCAGCCAAGATGAGGACGTGGTTCCCCTCCCATCCATCTAGTGAGGATAGGGCTACTCAAATATTAAAGGTAGAGAGGGTGCTGGCTGTCATCCGCAGGGATACAGGCCTTGTAGGTCTTATAGTGGGACTCTCCTTGTTGCATATGGTCACCTCCCCCAGTAACACTGGGTAACAACTGGGACGGTCGTCCACCTAAGAGGTCCCCGACTACACCTTCTCCAATATCCTTGTGATCTCCGGCAGATTGCAGTGTTACTTGTTGTCTAGATCTTCGTGCTCATGGTATACAAGCAAGGTAAAGGCATCTGCATTCAAAAAAAAACCCAGGTTGTCAAGCGCATAGGAGGTGGTATCTTCCCTGGCTCCTCCTGCTTGCACTACCACTGGCCGGTAATATTGAAACCAACCCTGGCCCATTAAATCTGACCCACAAAATCCCTCCCGTATGGGGCATGGGTAAGGGGCTAAAAATAGCTCATCTTAACATTAGGAGCCGGCTACCTAATCGTGATGAACTATTAGCATGAGTTGCACTCTTCAAACCCGATATCCTAGGAGTGACGGAGACCTGGCTGAAACCCTCTGTCCCTGACTCTGCCTGTGAACTCACTGGTATGAATTCACCCGACTGGACAGAGCTGGGGCGGGGGTGGCATACTAATCTACCATAAGAGCCACTTAAAATCTCCCAAATTGCCCACCAGGATTCAAATGTGTCCCCCTGTGAGTTGCTACATGTGCTACTGCTACTTGGGGACGCAAAGAAACTGCACCTGGTGTGCACCTATAATCCTCCAAGAGGTGGGCTACCTGGATTAACTCACCTCATGGACAAAATTGGTCCCAGAGTCTGGGATAATGAACTCATAATCCTGGGGGATGTAAACCTTAACTGGGATAGTGGTAATGTTAGCAGTTTGAGCCTCTGCTTGCTAACCTTGCCCTGACCCAGCTCATCCAGGAACCAACTAGGCGGACAGCAAATGGATCCTCCAGCATCTTACTGGACTGGATCATGTCTAACCGTCCTGACAGGATCTCATCAGCGGGTACATTATCTGACTCCATCTCTGACCACTCACTAGTTTTCTGTGTATGGAAAATTCCCACCCCCAAAATTCCACACACAATTATGCATGTCAGAAACTACTGTAGATTCGATACTGAGGAGTTACTGGAAGACCCAAGAGTTACTGACTGGTCTGGGGTGTATGGTGCCACTGACCCCTCGGCAGCAGCCTCTTACTTTCTCTCCACCTTTGGGGCCTTGCAAGACAAGCATGCCCCCAAGGTCACCCGTAGGGTGAGGGGGACCGCTACCCTTTGGTTAAATGGGAATCTCCTAGCCCAGATGCGGGAGAGAGATAAGTGTTGGGCTCATTCCAAAGGTACCAGTGATCCCATGATTATTCAAAGTTACAGACATCTCAGGAACAAGTGCAAAAAGGCCATCACGGCAGCAAAGAGTGACTTTTGCAAGTCCGCCCTACTAAGCTCTGCCAGTAATCCCAGGAGGTTCTGGAGAGATATTAAATCCCTTGTTAGCGGATCCTCCCATCCGGGGGTTACGGATATGGTCATAAATGGAGTCTCCTGCAATAATCCCCATACTATTGCCAACTCCCTAAATAATCACTTCTCTGACCTCTCTGCCTTCACAACCCTCTTCTCACCTGATGAGGCTTCTCCAACCCCTTCCCTCCACTCTGCTGGAGGTCACCCTCCTCAGTCAAATGTTCCACCTCAGGGCTGTATCAGTTCAGGACTTGCAGAACGCCGCTGGCCTCTCCCAGTACTCCAGTCCTGGCCTAGACAACCTGGAACCTAAACTCTTTAAGCTTGGTGCTGCACACATTGCCTCACCAGTAGCCTTTATCTTCAACCTATCCCTTGGTCTGGGGACCATCCCAGACATCTGGAAAGAGGCGAGGATTGTCCCTGTACTGAAGCAAGGAAATCCCAAACTGCCTGACAATTATCGACCGATTGCCATTCTCCCAACTCTTACCAAGCTCCTTGAAAAGGTAGTGGCTGAGCAGCTTTCGGAATATATCCACTCTCATGAACTTCTGTCCCCAGCCCAGCACGGCTTTCGTAAGGGACACAGCACCACCACAGCCTTAATCTAGGTTACATCAAGTATCCGGACAGCCATGGACCAGGGCAAACTCTCTGGTGCAATATTTATCGACCTGTCCAAAGTCTTTGACCTGGTTGACCACAAACTGCTTGGTGCACAGTTGTGGTCAATTGGCCTCTTCCCCCCATGCCATGAAATGGCTAATCGGTTATCTACATGGCAGAATGCAGCGTACCTGCTTCAATAAAGTCCTCTCCGAGCCCCTACCAATGACCTCCGGAGTGCCTCAAGGCTTGGTACTGGGTCCCCTCCTCTTCTCCCTCTTCATCAATCAACTACTCATGGTTACTACCAGCTGTAGCGCCACTATGTATGCAGATGATCTGGTAATCCTGGCTCACTCCCAGAATGCCACTACCCTAAACCAGAACCTGACCGATGACTTTAACAGGATCTTGTCATGGGTTACTAGTCACAAGCTGGTCCTGAACCTGAAAGACACAGGCTATGCTCTTTGGCTCAGTGGCTAAAATCAAAGCCTCATCGGCCTGCTTACACGTCACCAGCGCAGATGGATCCTCACTACCCATAGTGAGCTCTGTCAAATATCTGGGGGTAACACTTGACCCCCAACTTGACATGGGTAATCATATCCTTAACATCTGCAGGGTGGCAAACTGCAAACTGGGTCTGGCCTATAGGGCCAAGTATAACCTTACACCGGCAGCCAGGCTTGCCCTAGCGAAGGGTGTGCTCCTTCCCTCCCTCTCCAAAGATGCAACTCACCCGGTGGTACACTGCTTACAATAACATTTGTCATTTTGCCTTGGCTGCCCCCCCGACTCACCCACCGTTGTGAGCTATATGAGAAACTCTGCTGGCTCTCACCAGCTAGATACCTTGATTTTGGTTTGGGATACCTCTCTGGGAAAGTGATCAGAACTAGCACCCCCAGGGCTGGCCCGGCTTCTGCCTAAACTGAATCCCACCCCTACCAACTTGGGTCTCACATCAGGGATGCTCAAAGTCCCTCCCTACCCGGACCCTCATGGGGATCGGACTTTGCCATAAGTGCGCCCAGACTCTGGAATTCCCTGCCTGTGGATATCCGAGCTGCCCTCCTATCTGAGTTTTAAATTCCTGTGGGGTTTCCTAAACTAGCATCAGAGTGGGACTGCCCCAAACCTCCCTAGAGTAAAGTGTCAAATTGTTTTGTCTGAACCTCCCCAGGGTGTCTCCATTGAATTCCTGGAGATATTTTCCCCACTGTATCAATGACTTCTGACTACTCCTGCCTAAAAAGTCTTGAGCATTTTTACACCCATTATTGCTCCATGGTCATAGGCTAACCATGACATATTGCACTTTGGTCACTTGTACTACCAAGTGTTTGTTTCTGTCTAACATGTGTATATTTAGAAAAATGTGATGAGCTGTATATACTTGTCTGCCATCCAACTAGCCTAGGGGGTGTATACGACAGTGTTATAAGTTATATTATGACCAATCCAGTCCTTGAGCTATGCTCCACTCCTATGTATGATGACTTGTATATATCTGTCAGTTGAACTAACTAGTCTAGAGTGTATAATCTGAAATGTGCTTATTACTATATGTTTCCCCTAGTGTCAAATGATGTATTTCCCACGTTTGTTTACTGTGACAAAAAACTACTCTTTGCCATGTCTCCTTGACTGTTGTTCCTCATGTTGTATTCTCCCGGGTCGTTCCTGAAAATAGGCATAATAGTTGTCTAGTGTACTTAACCGGTAAACAAAAACTAAATAATTGCCTGTCTATCCCATGCATGATTGAAGCCTGTTACTGTTTTCAAATCCGCCACTTCTACTGGCAGTCTGTCCAGGCGTCTACCACTCTTTCACTGAAGTAGTACTTCCTCAACGTCCCTGTTTCTCCACCCCCCTTTTGAGTTTCTCTCTGGTACTGGTGCTCTTCACCCATGAGGTACTTGTGAAGTGTCATGAGGATGTCGTGGAGGATAGTGGTAGTCGAGTAGATGTTGGGTCTCGGAGACGTGAGCCAAGCCAAGGCCTTCCTTTCTTCTGCCTTTTGTGGTGAAGATGAAAGTCATGCTGTCTCTGGGATGGAGAAGAGAGAAACTGACTGGGAGTTGAGGCGGTTCTTTGACTATTTGGCTCTGCAGTGTAATTTTCACCAAAATGGAGAGGCAGTAGGCACAACTGAAGAAAGGACTGGTAATAAGCAGCTGACCACAGAACATAGAGCAGGAGAAGATGGGGGGGGGGGAGATACAACATTCACTTTGCTATTATAACTCCTACAGAACCACTACTTACTAAGATTACTATCACCACTAAATGGGTTGCAAGCCTCTAATAGTGTGACATCTGCACAATTTCAGTTTTCACCCCAGAGTACTTCTCTCTCTCTCTCTCTCTCTCTCTCTTTCTTTCTTTCTTTCTTTCTTTCTTTCATTGTTTAGGACAGACGCACTAAGCTGAAAGCTTGTTTACAGGTGCGACCTGGGAGCACAGGAAAGCTGAGTGACTTGCTCAGGGTCACACAGTATGCAAGTGGGGGCTCTGGGATTCAAACCCAGGTCTCCAGATTTGTAGCTCAGAGCCTTTAACCACTGCGCTATACTGCCTCCCTGGTTCATTGGGTCCCATAAGTGGAGGTTGCAGAGGAATGCAGAACAAGAAACCCCTGTGCACGTGCTTCCGTTGGCCAGCTTGTAGGGCAGGTGGGGCAAAGGCTTGGCCACTTAGCATCATTCGGACCCAGCGCTACGAGCAAACGCACTTGTATTTCAAAGGACTGAATGCAAACTGAAAGCTTCCAGGCTGTCGCCACTAACCTGGGAAAAGGCTTGAAAACTGGTGACTGAAGATTCGACGACCTGAAGAACTGGAACACTTCTACTGAAGGGACCTCTGGAAGGCTAAAGACCGCTGGATAACGGATCCCTATCTGTGAACCAGTATGGTTCCCTGCACTACCTAACTCGCTGTTATGGAGGGGTTGGCCTGAATATCTGACTAAGGAGCAGGTGACGGAGTTTCTTAGCTGTCCACACTATTCCTATACTGACGACTGGTCCCAAATTGTCCATATGCAAATGGCCGTCTCTGTCTCTGGGTGATCACTGCTAGTGACAGTCTTTGGTCAAGCAGTTATTAAATGGGATGATACTAGGCATTAGTAGGGATTGGAATTGGCACTGACCCACTATCCAAATGCTGGTTTGTATCGGCTAATAAAATCTTCCTTTATCTAGCCCAGCGGGCTGGTACTGGAGAAGGTAACAGTTCAGTAAGTACAACAGCTGGGCCAGTGGAAAAGTCTGTGGGGCTAGTGGATGTTTCCAGGTGCTAGACCTGCTGACTAGAGGCTACAAAACGTAATTATGATGCCTGCATTGGGCAGGGCAGTTTTATCGCATGCAGGGCAAGATCTAGGTTAATCCAGTAGTCTTTGGGATAAATGGGGCAAATTCGGGCAAGTAGGACAGTTTGGTGTAGTGAAGGACAATTACACTGTTTCAGGCGCTATCCTTTTAAATGCAGTCTCAAGTTAATAATAATTTTGGCCCCTTTTCACAATTTACGAGCAGTTTTTTACTTCAGAAATGTTAGAATAATTTTCTGTAATAGATACACTAGGAAAGGTGATAAACAAGGGGAAACCTGTCTAATACTGGACATATCTATCTACATGGGGACCCTGTGGAACACCCTCCCTCCCATAGGCATTTACTTGGGTTCAGAGAAGTTGGTAGGATTTCCTTATTGGCTGAGACTAATCTGGTTAGTCTACACACTAGGGATCCCATGCTAACTGTCCCTCCCTGCCTTGGGGGCTACAAGTCGGTTAGGTTACCTAGCCTTTGACTAGGCCACAGAAGCTGTGCTGCTGGTGTTGCTAATGTGTTGATCCACTCCCTTCCCCTTGCTCCTGGCTGAAGTTGTCGCTGTAGTGCACGTATACAATTTCAAGCACTAGTCCTTGGCTTGACTGCTGGTGGCCACTTGGCTACTAGCCACCTTTACCACTCTGGGGTACTCTTCCTTTATGACCTAGGGCTTGCGCCCCCTAACTGACTCGCCTGGTGATTTTTCTGACTAATACTAAAACAACTTTTGGGCTGGCTAGTCTTTATTCAGTAGCCCAACTGGCTAGCTAGGATCTGTCTAACAGGAGCACTGCCCTGCTTCTGGTTGGAGCTTCTCTCTCTCTCTGTGTGGTGTTTTTTTTTCCCTTTAATACAGTTCAGGGCCTGCCTGCCTTATGCACCGCCTCTAATAGTTTCCCCAACTAAAATGCAGTCTGTCTCTGCCCTAGGTTCCTGGCTGGAGCCTATTTAAATATGAAAATTTAAATAGGACCGCTCACCTTGTGCTCCCCTTACTGGTTTTATTTTTTTTTTTTTTTTTTTTTGAGTACATAACACACCCACCCCTCGGCCGTGTCCCTTTGTCCTGACCCCACTAACGGCTGCAGCCATCCTTTAATATAAAATTTCACGCCAAGGGTATATTCTTTTTAAACTGGTTCAGATGGACTACACATGCCCGATGGTGCTGCTGCTGACTCTCCTCCCTGGACTGGGGAGAAACCGCAGAGGGAGGAGTGGTTCTGGCCACAGATACAGGCTGGAGGCAAGTGGTGGGCAGTCTTCCTTTAGGAGTCCTTGCTGGACTGGATGCTTCTCCTGTCACTTGCTCATCTACTAATGTGGCACCAGTTGTGGGTGCCACCGCTGAAGCTGAAAATTTCTTATTCCTTTTAAAAAAAAAAAAAAAAAGATTGGACCGCCGACGCTGCTGAAAATGACTGGATTTCTTCACGGGACTGACCAGGACACAGTGAGCGCCCCGCCACCCCCAGCCTGAGGTAAGTCTCCTCTTTCTCTCCCCCCCCCCCTTCCTGCTGTCACCGGCTGGTCACTGGCTCCCATTTCTCCTGCCGCTTCTGGCTACACTTCACTCTCTCCACTTCCCTTCTTCACTAATGGCCGTTACTGCTACTGTTTTCAAAGCTTCACCAGAGTTTGGGATCCCGGATCCCTAGCAACACTGGGGCAACGAGTTGTCCAGCATGAGCTGTACCTTCTAATGTGGCACTGGCTCATGCTACTTTACTAATAAGCAGGCTGAGCAAAGGAAGGAAAGAAGAAAAAAATATTTTTATTTCCTTTTACTGGGGTTCCTGCCACTACGTTTACTATGCTGGGCACCTTTATGGGGGGCATTACACTTGTAAACCTCTAGCATGTACCCTCTTGCTCTTCTATTTTCTAGGGTGTACATGTTGAGGTCCCTCGAGTCTCTCCTCGTAGGGCTTTTGATCAACCCCTATACCTTTTTTTTTTAGTTGCCCTCATCTGTACTGCTCCACCTTGTCTGACCTTTCTGAGGTGCAACCTCCAGAGCTGGACACAATACTCCAAGTGGGCTCTCACCAGCAAGCAATACAGTGGTTAACACCACCTCTCTCCTGCTGGTGATGCCTCTCCCTATTCATCTCTGCATCCCACTGGCCCTACTCCCTGCTTTGTCACGCTGCCCTGCCACTTTGAGGTCATCTGCTATATTCCCCAAGGTCCCTTTCTGGCTTAGTGACTCTGTCCCTTCCCCATCCTGTACTCGGATCCATTTTTTTTTTTTTTTTTTTTTTTCTTTCTTTCTTTCTTTCGATATCTGGTAAGGCCTACTAGGCACAAGTGCTTGTTCTCTCTAAGCTGATCTCCGGGCTTCCATACAGATGGGCTGTACCTCCTGATGCAGATATGCAGGCAGGAACTCCAAACTCTGCAGCTAGGGTTATCCAGCCCTCCACTTTGTTTCTACCAGTTTACTTCCTGCCTTCCAGCGGCAAGTACTCTGCAGACAGAGCTCTGTCGCCACACACATGTCAGGGCTGAAGCTAGAAGACTGTATCACAAAATTTGTATCATTTGGATTGCTGAAGAAACGCAGCATTTTTTATAACGCTCCTGTGTGGGTCCCAGTCTCAGCCTTGCAAGCTGCACAAACTGGCCCCACTTTACTCTGGAGTTTTTCCCGCTATTTTGGGCTAAACTCAATTTCTTTCTAGTCTGGCATAAGGCTGGATTTCAACATGGTGCTGTTTTTCAGTGATTGGAGGACACAGTAATAGCACCAGAGTGCTCTAAGAGGATCCTCTTCTTGCCAACAGCAGTTCTGTTTTTCTCCTGTCGACGGCTGACTTCCTGAGTATCTCAGCAGCTCATCGATGGGCCTGCAGCTCTATTACAGCTGCTCGTCGACATTCCAGTGCAGTCTCGTCGAGTGCTGCAGTTCAAAGGGAGCACTGCTCGGCCCTAAATAAAAGCTAATTAATCCAGGACCAAGACAGCAGTTTAATCGGGGGGCCTCAATCAGCCTTTTGCCCTTAAAGGGCCAGCATCAGCACTGTTCCATAGACTTCAGCTTTTTCCAGATGGCCTCCAGGCATATTCTGAGGAAGCCTTGGGGGGGGTACCCTGAATAAAGCGAGATTAGAACTTTTTTCAGTCATGGCTTCAGAAAATGCCAGCTCTGCAAATCCTCTCTTCTAATCACCTTCGCAGGTTCACTGTGCCTAAAAAAAAAAAAAAAAAAAAAACGAAGGCAGGTTTACAAATGGGGAGGACATGAGTGAGACCTGCCATCCCTCTGCTTAGACTGATGGCCAGCAGACACAGGTCTGAGTGAGTAGCAGCCACTAGATCTGAGAGAGCAGCGGACACCAGGCAGACCCAGCGGCCCCAGACCTCATAGATGAGCTAAATAGGTCCTTTGCACTGGACCCTGCATGCTTCGACTGGCAATTTCTGGGGTCACGAGATGTGAGACCTCACAAGAAGGCGAAAAGAAAGAGGATCCTGCCCTCATCCAAAGAGGGACAGCAGTCCCCATATTACGACGATAAAAGGAGGAAATCCCGATATAGGAGCAGATCCTCGGCTGAGGAAGATCAGCATTCCACACGCCACAACAGGAAGAAAAGATCTAGTTCTCTGAGCATATCTAGGAGTACCCACAAGAAGAAGCATTGAATGGACCATTCCCTGGACTCCTCAGACTTCAGTTCCTCTTCCCAGAAGAGGGGGAGCTAGTGGGCTTATCCTTGGACTTTGATTCCTCGTCCAGAAACTCTGACGTGGAGGACTTAGGAAGGTCATAGCCGAAATGCATCTCTGTTCTTCCCCAGTGGCTCCAGCACAGCTGAAACGGGCCTTTTGCCTGGCATCTGCCGCCAAACTGGCCACAGCTTTCCCTATTGCTCCAGCCATAGAGGACTTGCTAAAGGAGGAATGGCAAGGTCCAGAATGCACCTATCCCGTGCCCTGGCAGATCTTTAAGCTCATCAAGTTTGACAAACAGTCTGAAAACTCACTAGACTGCCCCAGAATCGACCCTCTGATTTTGAACCTCACTAAGAAGACAGTCATCCCAGCCAAGGGAGGGCCATCGCTCAGGGACCCGGAGGACAGAACAGTGGATGCCTCACTCAAGAAGGCCTTCCAGGCATCAGCAACTAATCTCAAGGCGGCAACTGCCAATCTCTTTTCGACCACAGACACTCTGTCTTGGGCCTCTGAATTAGCTTTTTCAATTCACTGAGGACCCAGAAAAGAAAACGCCCATTATTCATTAGCTGCAGTTAATGGGTTTGGCATTGGCTTATGCAGCAGACATGTCGGAGGAGGCAGTCAGGTACACCGCTTGGACCATGTTTTATCAAACTTCGGCTTGTTACAACCTCTGGCTTTGGGCCTGGCAAGCAGACGCCTCTTCAGAGCCATTTGGTAACTGCCCCCTAATGAAGGTAAGCTCCTGTTTGGCTCAGCTCTGCAGGAGGCGGTGAAGGAATCCGGGGAGACAGCTAAAGTGCATGTGACCCAGTCAAGAGGCAGGAGCAAATCATGGTCCTTGGGCCCCAGATGCATTTTTTGTGACAGAGGTTACAAGAAGGGTCAAAACTCTAATTTCTCTGGAAAAAACATGGTTTTCCTCGTGCAACTTCAGAGGAGGTGGATCCAGTGGTGAAGGTGGCACCAGCGACACCAGGAACAACATGAAGCCATCTGGGCCCAACCTTGGGTAGGGGGCATACTTTCAAATCTTCTCACGGAGTGGGTCCAAACCACGTCTGACAGATGGGTCCTAGACATAATCGGCAAGGGTTACCTATTTAAATTTGAATCCAAGCCCCCACTACCTCATGTGGTACCCTTCCCCCATCTCTGGCAACCCATCCAAAAGACGGGCTATGTTATAGGCCATTACAGACCTTTTTCAAGCAGGGACTATTGAGCAAGTTTCCTCCCACGGGGCTGCTCCCTATTTTTTCATCGTGCCAAAACACACGGGGGATTCAGGCCAGTCCTAGACCTCACATTTCTGAATTGTTTTGTCCGCAGCAGACCGTTCAAGATGGGTACGTTGTCCTTCATCATCAGGGAGTTGCAACAAGGGGATTTTCTGGCATCCATCGATCTGTAAGATACCTTTTTGCATATTCCTATCCAGGATCTACACAGGCAGTATTTCCAGTTCAGTGGGGGAGCAGCACTTCAATTCAAAACACTGCCATTCAGGCTTTCTTCATCCCCAAGGGCATTTTCCAAGGTGCTAGTAGCGGTCATAGGTCACCTTCGGAACCGAGGGATACAACTTTTCCCTTACTTGGACGATATTCTCATCAAGGCCCTGCAGCTCGACCAAGCAGTGGAGGAGGTAGTCCGGTGCCTTTCGGCACACGGATTTGTCATCAACTGGAGAAAAAGTTCCCTAACTCCAAGCCAGACCTTGAACCACCTGGGAGCAGACTTCATGACACAAGCCAACATGTTTTTTTTTTTTTTGTTTTTTTTTCTCCCCGGAAGTGAAATTCGGTGACCTACTGAAGCTCATCAAGAAGTTTCACACAGCTCTCTAGCTGTCTGCACATTCCTTCATGCAGCTGATTGGGAGCAGCGTCCTGCAGTTATCTGCCAGTGAGCTGGGGCTTCAAGAACAGACCAGACTGTTGAACTGTTACACTCAGAAGAGAACTACTCAGTAGGTGTATCTTGAACTTTTCTCCGTGTCCGATAGTTGCTGGAAAGACTGTCTTGAAGGGGCTCGGCAGAGAGCCATTGCGACAGCCTATTGGAGACCAGAAGGGGCAGGGCAGGGCACAGCAGTTCAAAAGCTGGCCCATAGGCTGAGCCCTCATAGTTTTGCCACTCAGTGGAAATTTGATACTTGGTAATACTTGCTTATCCTCTGGTGTGGAGAACGGCTGAATTTGACAGCTCAGTAATTGGGTATGTTAGCTCGTTTTTTTTTTTTTTTTTTTTAACCATTAAATTGAATTAGTATTCCACTGATACTACCACTATCCTCACCACAGAATATACTAAATAGTGTGTAAATATAACTGCAATACAGTGGTGTGTGTGTATATATGTATGTATGTATATGTGTGTGTGTGTGTGTGTGTGTGTGTGTGTGTGTGTGTATATGTGTGTGTATATATGTATGTATGTATATGTATGTGTATATATGTATGTGTATATATATATATATATATATATATATATATATATATATAAAAATGTGTTTGCTGCTTAGCACTTCAGATAAGCTTTATATTTGTAAGACTTTTTTTTTTTTTATTTTAAAACAGATAGTAACTAATATTTATTATAGCTTACTCTTACCATGTGTTATATTGTGCTGTTAATTTGTGTGGGGGTTTATTCAGAGTTAAATAAAATCGATAATAGTGGAGACTTTAGTTTGGAACAGAACTATAGGGAATTAAAACAAAAATCTAACACAAGCCAGGTGTCTGAACATTTAACAAATTGGAATGAGATATTACCAGGGTTAATAAGTAGCAGTTTAGAATCTCATGTAATTAAGTGGGTATTTTTGATTGTCTGGGAGACTCAAAGAATTATAACCCAACAATAACCCCATTCACTCGATTTTTAAAAAATAATTTACTTGCCACTGCATCTATATAAATTCTGTACATTATTTTTAGTGGTTAGCTTAATTATTTGTGGAGACATACACCCAATCCCTGGACCCACCATAGAGTATGACTGCACAAAGAATTCGCTAGGCGAACAAGGGCTACGTGTGGTACATATTAATATATGTAGTTCGAGGGGAAAAAAATATTCACATTTACAAGAATGGGTTAGTAAGTATAAACCCGACATCATAGTTACTGAGTCATGGACTAGCCATAAAATATCAGAACAAGAAATTACCTTGGAAGGCTATAACTTATGCAGAAGGGATAGGTCCAAACGAGGTGGTGGTGGGTAATAATTTATTTAGACTTAATTGGAATTGAGACCCACATAGATTGGAATGAGTAGAAGTACTGGTTTTAGAGCCAAGACTACCCACATTAAATCATTAGTGGTTGGAGCTTACTGTCCCCCTAAGAAAGGACAGTATATATTTGATTATCTAAAGGATTTTTTACAAAACTCAGTGTAGCTGTGAATTGTATTTAATAGGCGATTTAAATGTCGATGGGAGACGAGCTGGGATTGGTCATATTGACGAACTGTGATTCTTTAGCATTAGCACAGTTGATAAAGGAAAGAACAGATTAAATACTAAAAACCCGGATGCCTCAACAGTGCTGGATCTAATTTTTACTTCCCACACAATTGTAGCAAGTGGGGTCCTGCTCAACTCTTTGTCGGACCACCAAATGGTGGTGTGTAAAAGAATTACATAAGGGTAAAAAACCCAGAAAGATTAAGCACTGTAGATCTTATAAAGATTTATTTATTTATTTATTTTTGAAAGTCGGATTTACAACCTTTGAGTCAGGGACTCATTTACAAAGGCACCTCGTCTCAGGGAGGGTAGACATGGTTACAGTGTGAGATACAACAGTGTTAACATACAGGTGCAATACAGAAAAAAGAACACAATATAACAGTGGCTTACAGAATAAAGTTGCATGCAGTAAATAGCAATCGTATGCAGTAGAACAATAGTAGAAGTCACAACCCTGGTCGTACCGGGGAAATACCTATGTGGAATGGTGGATGAGAAACGGGGGTGAGGAAAAGGAGGGGAAAAAAAGGGGGGGAGGCAGTCCAATGGACATTGTTTAGGCTATGGGCCAGAAATGGGGAGGAACCCCAACATTGGGTTGATTAAGGGCAACTGCAGCTTCGGGCACCAGAGGTGGTTACGGAGAGCGACTTTAAAGGGACCAGGTTTGGTAGACTTGGTGACAGAGGGCAGGAGGGAGTTGAACCATGTGGGGCGCGGTAGAGGAAGGAGCTTTGGGCTAGGGAGGTCTTGATACGGGGCACCAGAAAGGTAACCTTAACTGAGTTATGTGTGGCAACAGATTGGGATGCAAGCCGCAGTGATGTGGGACCCTTTGGGAAGAGTTCTAGCAGGGATTTTGGCAAGTAAGCAGGTTTGTTGCACAGGCGCTCCTCCAAGGTGAGCAGGTTGGTGGTGGAATAGAGCAGGCAAGTATGGGTGCGGAGGGATGTGTCGGTCAGGAGCCTGCAGGCCATGTTTATCGAGGTCTGGATTCTGGTGAGGGCGGTATTGTTGGCTGCAGTGTAGATGTGTAGGCCGTAGTCCACTAGGGACAGGATGGAGGAGTTGATGGCCAGTCAGAGAGCGGTTTGGGGGAGGCTATCTCTGTGGCGATAGGGAAGGCCAATCTGAGAGTTTACGGCTGAGGACAGGGTATTGATGTGGGTGTGGAATGTAAGAGCAGAGTCAAAGGTGATGCCCAAGTAGTTATAGGACGACACCTACTCGAGAGGGTGAGTATTACTGGGGAGAATGCAGAGGGGGGCATTTTTGGCCTTATTCTGGTGATGCGAAAAAATCAGATATTTGTTTTTTGAGGTTAATGACCAGCCGGTCAATGAACCACTTTTCGTCTTGGTTGAATATGTGCTGCAGTGATTCCTGTAGAGATGCAGGGTCAGGGTGGGAGGCAAGGAGAACTGCATCATCGGCATAGAGTACCATATTTCCCAAGCAGGAGCTGGGGAGGGTGTTGAGAAATAGGCTGAACAGAACGGGGCCCAGGATGGAACCCTGGGGGACCCCCGAGCGAACGGGAAGGATATTGGACAGGGTGCCGTTTACCTTCACACACTGTGATCTGGTAGAGAGGTAACTGGTGAACCAAGCCAGTGGGCCGGGGAGAAGCCAAGTTGGAGGGAGTCAAGTAGGAGGGGGTGACGGACAGTGTCAAAGGCCTTGGAGAGGTCAATGAACACTGCACCCGCAACATGACCAGAGCAGAGTGGAGGTGCTGGGAGAACTCCATTAGGGCTGTAGTGGTGCTGTGTCCAGGTCGGAATCCATGCTGTTCCGGACACAGCAGGTCGTATTTGGCCAGATACTTGGAGAGCTGAATGGCCACTATTTTTTCTAGTGCTTTGGAGAGAGAGAGAGAGAGAGAGAGGAGAATGGAGATGGGCCTGAAATTGTTAGGGGAGGTTCTGTCTCCACTCTTATGGATGGGGTGGCTTCTGCAGTTTTCCAGGCACTGGGAAATTGACCAAGACATAGTGGCCGGTTTAAAAAGTTGGTGAGAGGGGCTAGTACAGTATCTTGGACTAATCAGAGAATCTAGAGTCCAGGGGATCACAGCTGGGGTTGTTGCTAGCTAAGGCTTTTTGCAGATGAGGCCTGGCTTCAAGGGGTGATATGGCACGCAGGTATAAAGGGGGGTGATCCGAGGTGGGGGGGGTGGAGGCAGGGATAGGGTCGAAAAAGTAGTTGGGGAGGACGGAGCTTAGATCTGAGAGAGCCATATTGAGGCACTTGGCTATGCAGGGAGGATCAATAGTGATGGTACCGTCTATGGAGAGTAGTGATGGTGGGGAGAGTGGGTATTTCCATTGAGCTCTTTCATATTGTCCCAGAAGGCACGGGATGAGCCCCAAGTGGATTCAAGGGTGGCTTGATAATATTTGGCCTTAGCCTGCCTTATAGCCCAGGTGCACTTGTTACGTGCTGCATTATAGGCTTGTCTGTCAGCCAGTTTGCCTGTCTCGACAGCAATATGCCAGAGATTATCTCTGTTTCAGTGTTTGGATGAGGGACGGGGAGATCCATGGGGCGTTGTTTCTTGGTATGGATTCTGGTTGGGGGGGTGAAAAGGTCGCAGGCCTTGCTGAAGGCACTGGAGAAATAGGCTAGGGCAGAGTCAATATCTGTTGCAAGTAGTATTGGGGACCAGTCAAGCTGGGCTAGGTGTGTTTTTAGCTTTCTGAGACCCCCAGGGTGAAAGCGCCAGCGCAAGGTGACCTGGGACACTGGTTTTGTTGTGGGGGATGACCAATGACAGAAGACAGGAGAGTGATCATTAAGAGTCTGGTCGTACATTAGTATCCCTGATTTTACGGGGGCGGTTCGACAGAATTACATCTAGGAGGGTAATTATGTCCAATTCATGTTGGACACGATGATTGTCTAGTTCATGTTGGACACGGAAAATCATAATTGGGACCGAGGTGGATTTAATACCAACAGTTGAGGAAGCTTGGGGTCTTGTTTTATGAAGAATTCATGATGTGTATCAAGCATGCCCCCAGGAAATGTAGAAAGTTAACAGCACCAAATTTGGTATGGTACAATTCAGATTTACAGAAAACTTAAAAAAAAAAAAAAAAAAATTGGGATAAATCGTGGAAACCAGCTAAAACTACGAATTCAGAGAAAGATTGGGATAACTATGAGAAGTGGAATCTGTATACAGAGTGTATCACAGCTGCTCTACAGGAATGTTATAACAGGGAATTGTCTGAGTCAGTAACAAGTAACCAAGGGCAGTTCTGGAAGAAAATGAGAAAATTAAAAAATCAAAAGCCTAAAATATCAAACTTTCAAATAAATCACCAGAAAGTGTAAAGTGTAAGTATTTTGCGTCCATGGGCTTACAGCAAGTAACTAATTCAGACGGTTTAAATTGTCAAGATAGTATGCACAAGGACCCAAATCAAGACAGTATAATGAGGGATACACAGATTTCCATGCTTCAAAATCTATAAGTAACAGTATTTACCTTTTGCCCAATTGGCACCAAGGAAGTAAGAGATGATTTGCTTAAATTTGAACCCAAAGAAAGCCTGTGGCGCTGATGAAATAGATACATTATTATTATTAAAATATGCAGCCCCTATTATTGCTCATCCCCTAACAACAATTTTTAATATGTCCCTTGCACAAACAGACCTCCCAGCTCAGTGGAAAACAGTGAGCGTAATACCAATCTATAAAAATGGGCCAAAAACTTTTAATTGAAAACATTGCCCAATATCTCTTAGCAATTGTTGCTAAAACAGTTGAAAGATTACGGAGTGCTCAACTTCAGCATTTCCTGGAGGATAAGATCAATAAATTTCAGTCAGGCTTCAGGCCTTTGTACAGTACCTCCACTGCTTTGGTGAAGGTTACTGGAGACATTAGAGGCTTTGGACCCTCTGACCCCTCCCCCACACGCTTTTTGTTCTTATCTGCACCTATCCTCCCCTTGACTCTATCCCATCCCCTTTTAAAACTGTCCATTGTCTTCAGTGTGATCAACTCCTGCTGCAGTGCGTTCCACCCAGCCACCACCCTCTCTGAAGTACTGCCTCCTCGTCTCCCTCCTGAATCTACCCCCTTCCAACTTCAGACTGTGCTCCCTCGTGACCCTTCCTCCCTATAAGCGGAACAGTCCTCCCGCATTGACCCGGTTTATGCCTTTTAAGTATTTAATGATCTCTGTCGTGTCCTCCCTCTCCCTTCTGTCCTCCAGGGAATACATGTTCAGCTCCCTCAATCTTTCCTCAAAAGGTTTATCCCATTGACCTAGGATCATCTTTGTCACCCTACGCTGCGCCCCTCTCCAGTAATCTTGTGTCCTTTTTTTGGTAAGGGCATGAGTACTGCACACACTACGTCAAGTGCGGCCTCACTAGTGATCTATACAAAGACAGGATAACCTCATCTCTCCTTGAGGTGATGTCCTTGGCAGTGCGCCCCAGCATCCATTTGGCCCTTGCTGCCACCCTCTGGCACTGTACTGATACCCTCATATCCCCTGTGACTAGTACCCCTAGGTCCTTCTCTTCCTCTGAAATTGATATCTGTATTTCCCCTGCCAATAGCCAGTCCTGGGGTTTCTGGCCCGAGGTGCATGATCTTGCACTTCATAGCAGTAAACCCCAACTGCCACACACCTGACCAGTGCTAGAGTTTTGCTAGCTCTTCCCTGAGTTCCTGCCTCCCTTCATCACTGTCCCTGTTGCACATATCTTGAAGTCATCGGTGAACAGGCTGGTCTTACTCTTGATCCCTTCTGCAATGTCCCCGATAAAGACAAATAAACCGGGGCCTAGCACCGAACCCTGTGGTACCCCACTAGTCACAGATCTTGGCTTGGGGGTCTCCCCTTACAACTACCCTCTGCTGTCTATTCTGCAGACAGCTTCTAACCCACTCCACCCAGGTTCGGGAGTGGACTTGCCCATTGGGGGAGGAGGGGTCGAGCATCTGGAGGACTGCTCTTTCTCCTTGGGTGGGATCTGAGGCTTTCCTGCTTTGAGCGCCTCCTGGCGGAGAGAGGGAGCACTACATTCTAGCGGGGACGTGGAAGGGGGAGGCAGCGGCAGACGTCTGCAGGAGGGAGTGGGTACGCACCCTCCACGCCTGTCATTGCATGTCCGCTGCCTCAGGGAAAACGCAACAAGATGGTGGAAAACCCTGGCCACTAGGAAGACTGTGGCGATTCCTGGGGTTGATGCACACGTCCACTGCCGGTCTCTACCCAGTCGACTCTACCGGGTCCTCTCCTCTCACAGCAGCGGTGGAGAGGACTCTGTTTTCGATTCCTCAGCCAGGTGGGATTCAGGCTGGATGGTAGTGCCGTTCGAGTGGGTCTCGCTTGAGGGGGAGTCTCTAGCGACCAGTGACTGGAGCAAAGGAAGTTCACAAAGAGTAAAATAAAAATCTGAAGTAATCATGGTACAAAATTTGTCTCTCTGTAGAGCCCCTGTTGTCTCTATTTCATCAAACAGAGGTAAATGGTTCAAATAATATGCACATTTGTCATGGTAATGGAGAACCTATTAATAAAACCCATTGTGTTAATGTTGGAGGTTGTCTGTAGCCATTGCTTAGTAACAGCTTTCTTGGCCCCCTGTGAGTAGTGGCCATAGTAATTTTAACTGTCGACCCCTAAGACCCACATTTGATGGCGAAATGCCCAGCAACACCAACTTGGGAGACAAAAGGCTGGAAATGTCAAACATTTCCAGTATATGAGTGTTACCTTCCCAGTAAGTGGCAGGGCTGGGCAAGATGAAAATATAGGGGCCTGGTTTGTCCTTGTCTTTCTGCAGTCTTGCCACCATTTGCCCGTGGGCTGTTCCATGTATTTCATCAGCTTGGCAGGTGTTCTAAAAAAAAAATTGCATTTGGCACTTTCATGGAAATATTAGGAAAGGGGCCCTGAACATTTTATAAACTGGAAGAAAGCATTTCAGCCACTGTTATACAAATCCACTGATGCACATCAGTGATCCATTGATTAAGCGCCAAAACCAAAGAATTTCTTTATTGGTCCCTGATGATGGCATGTATAGTACCAACCAAATGACTTTCCACCCTTCCTGTTGGTAGTGTTGAAGTAATGTGAAGCGTGCTGCTGTGTGGGGGTCTGGGAGGGCCCTATGGTGGGGAGGTAGGGTGAGTTGTAGGTAGTGGTCCATTTTTGGTAGAGAAGGCTTGGTGCTCAGGTCTGGAAAGGGAAGCACACTGTCAAGCAACTCGTGTAGATATAGCCCCTGTCTGGCCCATCTTCACTGGAAGGGATCAGCTTTTTATTTAGAGGATTAGAATGGTTTCATGCCAAGGCTCCTAATAAGGGGTCCTGATCCCCCAGCCAACCCCCACTAGAAGATTCATGCCATGCCCAAAAGGGCAGTGACCATATAATAGAAGAAATTAGAGGAAGGGAGATACTGAGGAGAGGAAGAAACAAGAACTTCTGTGATTCAGTGTAAGTTATTGAGAACAAATTCGGTATCTTTCCAATGGGCATTACAAACCCTTGATATCTAGAGGCATATGAGCCTTAACTGACATGCCGGGCGTAGAGCCGCAAATCGGGGAAAAAAGTCGATCCAGTGCAGTTGAAAGTTGTCACTGGGAAAAGTCTAAGCCTAGATCCTGGTTTGGGGGGCTATCTCTAACGTAGCCTCAACATGGGAGAGTTTGAAGGTAACATAAAATGGGGGGAGAATATTTTATTGGATGGCGTGGAGCCTATTCAAAAAGGAAAGCCAAGAGGGGACCAACTGTCCAAATCCTCTGCTTCTGCAGTAGTCAAGGTCTCATAACTGAGAATTTCCAGATGGTTGGGTTTTTTTTGTTAAAAGAACTCCCAAGATATTTCAAGGAGTTCCCACTACCATATGTTTAGCCTTTATTTGTTTTTATCTGAGGTGGAGTATATTTAAAAGCTAATACCTGTGGTTTGGTTACATTGTCTAAAATCTGGCAGATATTTAAACTGTTCCAAAATATTCCAGGCCTCCTGAAGGGACTCTGTGGGGTTTATAACTGTTGGTAAGCTATCAACGAAGAGGCTTAATTTATATTCCCTGCCCCCAGAGGGATTCCTTACACCCTCTGGGATGGCTGGAGGTGAGAGCTCAAAGGTTATATAGAGGGCAAAAAAAAAAAAGGGCAATAGGGGGACAATCCTGACAGGTACTCCTATGCAACGCAAAGGGAGATGAAACTGACCCGTTAATTTCAAGATATGTTTGAGGGTGGTGACAGAAAAAAATAACAGGATCAGAAAGAAGGGAATCCAAAATTTAATACAGCCCACAAAAAGGGCCGAGATAAGAGAGATCCTATCAAAGGCCTTCTCGTCCAAGCCAACCATGAGCAGGGGTATAGAATGCTGTACAGTTGTAACCCCCAGGCCACGTTTTAACTAGTGAGCACACCCCCATTAAAATCTGGAACACTGGTGCCCATATACTGGCATGCCATTTCACGTTACAAAAAAGGTAGGTACCACCCTTGGCATTGGGATGTATACCTGGCTCCTTTTCTAGAGGAAGAGGGTTGAGGGTACAGACACAAAACATGAACCTTGTGTAAATAACACAGCCCAGGTCCTGGGTGGAGGCAGCTAGGCATATGCTAGATCTAACCTGCTGAAGGGACCCCAGTAAATCCACACAACCAGAAGCAATAATCTGAATGTTCATAATAGTGACTGGGATTGTGCAGTATGGCTTTATTCAACAGATGGAAAGTTAAAGCAGAAGTGGCCCCCCCCCAAAGGATTGGTCCAGGCTGGACAGGTAAATTTCATGAATTCTCCTTGCATGCAGTACAGTTCATGAACACCCAAACAAAATCTTCTTCTCAAATTCCCAAAAGGTGCATTAGTGGACACCTGGCCATACACATGAACATTTTCCTTTCATGAGTGTCCTTTAGTGAATCTAAGCTACACACTCAGAACTTTTTCGCACATAGGTATACATAAGTGAAACTCAGTCCCACACCTTAACCTGCAGCTTGGCCTTTGCTCAGGTAAAACTGGTGCTCTTTATGAACCAGGAAGCCCTGCTTTGTAAGCGCGTAGATGGCGTTCTTCCCACCCTTGGCCCCAACCGACTGTCTCTGCCATTCTTCAGAGTTGGACCATTGAAACCCCCATTCCCCACTGAAATGCTAGAGGTCCCACACTTTAACTTATCACTCACTGGGGTGACCAAAGAACAAAACTCACTTCGGTGAAACTAGGGGCACTGACAGGTGTGATCCAGCCTCATCTATGGGCACATGCACCCCAGACTGTCTAATCCCCTACAAATGTTGGAGATCTGGTCTCCTAGAACAGTAGTCACAGAGGTTGCCCTGTTCACTGGGCATGGAGCTACGAAAAGAAAAAGGCACTCTCCTGGGTAGCCGATCAGTCTCTTTCAGGTCCTATTCAAGGCAGCTGAAAACACCACAGAACATTCAGGGTATTGCCCCTAGAGTCCACAGAGAACAAGCAGTTCCTTTCACTTCACTTGGAGTAGAAATCTGGAAATCCTGCTGTAGCACTGGTCTCCACCACTTCACTGGAGGAAGCTGGAAGTGTATCTCCACTAGGGTGAGAAATCCTGAGCCCTCTCCTCAGAGCCCACTGGCAAGCCTTCTGCCACACTCACTTCCTCACTGAACTGACAAACTACAGACTCTGACTGAACACTGAGCATTCTAAGCTCCCCAGAGCAGCTATCCGCACAGTGTGGCTTATGCTGCTGCGAGAGTTCCGAATGACCTAATCATTCTTCCCTCAGGCTAGCTGAGTAAACGATGTCATTATGTAAGGAGCTCCTAATCAGCTCCCTATCGACTGTCTGCTACCTTCCTAACAATAATGCTGATAGGATTCTAGTAACCCCAGGGGACTAGGTTACACAGTATAGTCCAACAAAAGTAAAGTTTGCCACGTATTATTATGGGCTTGCTGATGATGCACAAAACCCACCTGGTCCATGTCCAGCAGGGACGGGAGGGCCTTCCATCAGAAACACCAGAGGGACATAAGTAGTAGACAGCAGATGGTCTTTCCCAGTTTTGGATGAAGCTGAAATGGTGGCAAATTGCCAGGAAGGTGGGGGAGGTCCCCTGTCTTGAAGGGATCAGTAAAACCATAGTAGTAATGGGATTAAGTGATCTTGCAATGGGAATATTTTCTAAAATTTCGATGGTAAGAAGTCTGGGGCCTTGACATGTACCAGATTGAATACTATTTCGTCTGCTGTAATGGGGCTGGTCAGTGCTTCCGCCAGTACTTCAGAGAGCGCAGGTAGATTAGCTTGCCATAGAAAATCCTTAATGATATTTTTTTTTTTTTTTTTTTGGGGGAGACTCTCTGCGGTATAAAGATTTGAGTAGAAGGTTTGCAATATTGTTTGAATTTGACTATTGATGTGGTGTTTTACCTGTATGTGGGCCCCGTAGTTTAGAGATGGTAGCTTGCGTCCGAGCTACCCGACAGTGTTGCGTCAAGGCACGTGTGTCCCAGGCTCCCCCTTCATCAAAGCGGTGCCTAAGGTAATCCAAAGAATGTTCCACTTTATGGTCCAGGATTTTTCTGGCTCTGAACTTTGTCTTGGTCATCTGATGTCGAACAGAGGTATGTTCCCCAGCTCATGTAACATTTAAAACATGAAGTGTTGCGGTTTATGCAACTTTTTTGTTTCCTTACTTTATGCTACGCATAAGCTATAATATCTTCTCTAACAGCTTTTAAAGTGCCCAGAGAATGCTGTGGGGTCACCTGCAGGTCATGATTATCTTGTAAATATTGCAGAGTATGTTCTTTATCCTTTTTGGAGTAAGGTCTGGTTCTGAAGCGAACCTTGACATTGGCACCAAAGTGTTTGCTTATTTCCCCTCTAGGAATACCCAAAAAGCAATCGCTAGGGCATGATCTGATAAGTGTGTGTCTGTGTGTATACCATGGTCTCTATCTATCTATCTATCTATCTATTTATTTATTTATTTATTTATGTAAAGTATCAGTATGTTCAGTTGTGGTCATTATGTGATCTAGCCTATCATAGCTGCCATAATGGGATGAATAGTGAGTACATTCCTTTTTAATTGGGTTTAGATGACACCAGATATGCAGACTACCCAAATGCTGCAAAGTTTGACATGTATATTTCTGTGACAGGAAGAGTTAATACGAGTTTGGGCTAAATGCATTCAAATCTGAATGTAGTGTTACATTCACACCATGCAAGTTGTCCTTGCATATAAGTTACTGATTTTGAGAAAAATATCTGTAGAGCCCTTTTATCTATCTCCTAAGGAAAGTAAGTGTTTCCTAATGTAAGCGATTGTCCATATAAAGATCCAGTCGCAAGCACATAATGTCCAGCTGAATCTATCACCATATGATAGATTTCAAATGGAAAGCCTCGACGAATAAATGTCAGGACCTCTCTTCTGTGGTTGGAGCTGTGGGATGAAAAGTAGGTCTGGGTAAAGCCAAATTTAATGTAGTTAGTGTTCCTCCAGGCAGAGATGGGGTTCCTGCGGAAATATAATCTTTGACTTGTTTTCTCCATAAAAACTGCAGTGAGCAAGCACTTGACTAGATTATGAACCCATTGACATTATAAGATGGTACTTTGGTTAATTGCTCTATTTTGCAAAACTCTGAGGCGTAGCTGCTAACCTGTCCCTGCAGTAAGAGACTGTAACTGACTCGACAATCCTAGACATAGAAACCTCCTGGTAATTTCTTTCCACCCTTACATGGGTCTGAACAAAAACAGCCTGTTGCCTTGATGAATGTGGTAGTAACAACTACAATAAAAAAATAATATAAAGTGCCAAACAGGGCAAAATAGCAAACGTAATACCTATGGTGAAACAAATAGATACAGTAAAGGTCCCAGATGTACTTCCAAAGTAGGGAACGGTGTCTATAAAAATCACTCTTGGGTAACTCTGGAAAATGGTTTTGCATTACATGAGGGGTAGTTGGGTTGGGCCCGGCCTCCCAGACTCTATAAAGTCTTGGTCCCTGGTAATGTAAGCGCCATATCCAATAAGTCCCACCAGAAATTGTGTGGGAGTATGGTAGAGATCAGAGGAAATAATGTCCAAGGGAAAAGTAATGTGGTGAGATGCTGCAGTCTAGTACTAGGCACCCCTCCTGAGGTGCAGGAGGGATGTGGGAAGATGGAAGGACCCCTGCCCAGGCCACCATCTTAACCGCCCTTTCTCCATTAAAGCAGGTCAGCCATAACCTATACAGTTGTCGCCACAACGGCTCTGCTCCTGTATGCCTTGTAACTGTTAATATCCCACCCGTAACCAGATTAAAAGTAGTTTGACCGTAATATTCTAAGTGAAGAGGCTCGGGTGAACAACCCCAGAGGCTGGCTTGCACGAGGTCTCCCTGTGGGATGGTACCATCCCCCCCTTCCTATTTTGCCCAAAAGATTTCTCTGCACTGTCTGTAAGGTTTACCTTGTATATTCGTTAGAGGCAGTACTGCCACAGGGGTGTCTGTCTAAGCTGGACCTCCAGTATAAGACCAGAGTAAAGTAAATGGGATACATTGGGGACCTGGGAGGTCTTCGGGATGCGGAGAAGGGGATCCTAGAGACCAACGAGTCCTGCCCAGACCTGAAAAACTCACAGATGAAGTAATAGTAAGTTGCCACATTTTAATTAATTTATTGAACAAGTTTTACCAGGAAGGCACACTGAACAATCAGACTTGCTAGTCTCCTGGTGCATCCTGGGGAAGGGGGTTACAGAAGGTGGCACATGTACTGGCCACACAATATATGATAAAAAGAATACAGAACATTTATAACAGAAGTTTTCATAAGAGCAGTGGCCGACTTCCACCACCCGAACACCCAACTGGCACCTTACCTGGCATCAGTCATCATGGGAGGCTTGGAATATTAAAAATTGATCAGTCCTTTTGATTGCCTTAAAAAAGTGCTGCAGAAAATCTTTTAATTGCTTGCAGGTCTTGGGTTGAAATGTTTCGACTGTGTCCATGGCTACAAGCAAAGCTGGGGTTGGTAAAGGATGAAAAGCTTCCTGGGGTGAGCTTTCTCTGAGCCTGTTGTCTAGAAGAGGTGCCAGCCTGTCTTTGAGGAAGAGGTTTTTATTTACGAACATACGAAATTTGCCAGCAGATAAAGGCCTAGAGGTCTATCAAGTCTGCTCGAATGTGCAGCTAGCACCCCTTATTCTGCATTTTTATTTAGTTAGTGCAGTATTTAGTTTTTTTTTTTTTTTTTTTTTTAAAGCCTTCTGTGCTGTATACAACAGTGCCATCACAGAAATGAGCCTGCAGCTTCACTGGGAGCAGCATTTGAAATTTTACCCGTGGTTGTTTTTAATGTAGATAGGAAATGATTTGTACATGGTTAACTGCCCTTCTATATTCCTTTCCATGCCAGTTATGTATTTTGATGCACTTTGAATTTTTTTTTTTTGGTCTGACTCCCTCTTACCACCCCCATGCCCAGGGTTACCTCCTGGCTGGGCAACCGAGGGGGCTTCCCACTCCCAGCAGACATCGTGGGCAAGCCCCGGATTACCCCTCTGGTCAGACTCTGGGCCACGAGAGTGGAACCCCCCCCAGCGGGAGTCGTGGACAGCGGAATGGGCAGTCATGCCGCGGTACTGGCATTTTTTTGCGGCTTTTTGCTGCTCCGTGGGGTGGGGATGTGCACATGCATCCAGCGTCCACTCCGCCCCCTAACATATTGGTGCCATTTGCAGTGGTGCCCCAGCCTCCGCCAGGAGTCCGTCAAGTGCGGACACTCTTCCCTCCCTCCCGGAGAAGGAGCAGTCCCTAGGATGCTCGATCCCTCTCCCAGGCTGGCCCCCCCACTTTCGTTCCTGAACCTGGATCTATCGCTATTTTAAGTGGAAATCTAACCGCTGCGCTGGCAGGCCGGCCTGCTTTAATTTTTTGATAAATAATGTCGCTTTGGGGTGCTCTCATCTACATAGAATTCCACTCTCCCCACCAGCTACTGCTTTCTTTTCATATTTCTAAGATAGTCTATGACGTCAATAACTCCATTTCCATGCAGTTCAGCTGCTGGGAAGAGAGGGATTCAGGGTAGTTATAAGAAAGCAACAAAATTAGATTATTCATTTAACAAAGGTAAAACAAATGTCAGAATACTGGGTAGACAAAAGAACTGGAGTGCATCTAGAGGTGTAAAAACTGTTCCCTGTCTCCTCTTTAGGTTCTCTGATATGGCGAATAGGCTTACTGTTCTTGCCAAAATCATTCTGTGGTGCATAGTTATGATCTGTGTAAAGCCTATTTTGGTCCCTCATGAGGGTACCTTTTCTCCATGCCTTATTAATAATGAGCTGTTTGGTGCAACTCAAACAGGTCTGTAGAATATGCCCTCCAAAAAACAGCACTGTAGGTCAGAGGCTTACCTACATAATGCTGTGCTCCATTTTCCTCATAGTGTTGGTAAATCCATAGTCTCTATTCCATAAATGTCTTGGTGAATTGTAAACAAAGCCCCGGTTCCTGTTTAAACTCTTTGCTGCCTAAAATGGCTGCTACGTACTTGTTCGATGACGTCAGTAGAGCTCCAGACCAATAATGCAGGCTAAATGGGGACTAAAGGATTGAAATAACCTTAACAAAGCACTTCTCCTCCAAATCTGTTACCTATGCAGGTGCAACAACCATTTCATAAATTGTTGGACTTTTTGTGGGGGACCATACACTGAAAAATAGGTGTGGCGTCCAGCACGTCAACCCTCTGTGCCTCTAGGCCGGCATGCGTCAGGCTTTTGGACACAGTTTAATATTTCTTAGTCTACTGCCTTGTTCAAGTCATTAAAATATGTAGTTTTTTAGGTAGTGTTGCAGTAGCGTAGTTTTGTAATGGCACTTGCCTTATGGCACGTACTCAGGAAGACAACCCCCCCCCCCATGGCAGACTCTTACTATACACTCTTTCTGGGTTTGTTCACAACACCAGACACTTTCTTGGGGAATAAGAGGAAGGCACAGGGAACAACTTAGGTTTGTGAGAGATAGTGAGCCTGCTAAAGCTCTGCAAATGTAATAATATACTCTATTTGATCGTTTTCTATTTTATCTGTTGCTTCATTTGTTCTTCATTATACGTGGCAGTCTGTATTTTATTTATTTATTTATTTATTTATTTCAATCTAGGATTACAATACCTTTGAGCCGAGGCTCTTTTACAAAGGTTGCACGTCAGCGTGTGCAACAGTCATCATTTTTTAGTTACAAACGTAAAGTCACTGACTTACAGACATGTAATAACCAGTACAAAGACTTGAGCTATGAGCAAGACAAGGGGGGAGAAGCGAGGGTAGGAGATCAAGGCAGGGTAGGAGGTGCAGGGGTAAGGGAGTACGGGAGGTGGGTGGGGGCAGGGGCAGGAGTGGAGATAAGGGGGTGGAGGTGGGCGAGGGTGGGAAACAGTGCAGCCAGGGGGGCCTTGTCGAGGGAATACACCAGGTAAGGTGCTAGGGGTGCAAAGACTGATTTATAAGTGCTGGGTGCTGGGGCATTTGCAGCTGGAATGGTGGAAATGTTAAGATGGGCAAGCGCAGGATACAAGCAGTGAGAGGCACAGCTTGGACTTGAAAAGGCCGAGTGTTAGAGCGGTCACTATGTCGCTGCCAAGAGAGTTGAGCCAGTTGGATGCCTGATAGGCAAATGATCTTTGTCCTTGGGTCGTGCGACATCGTGGGATATGTAGTAGATGGGAATTGGATCTCCTTGTAGTGACATTCCTATGTCTAGGCTTAAGGAGGGCACAGACACCAGGTGGGGCAAGTCTCATTATGATTTTCTTGGCCGTGATGCAGGTTTGGTATTTTATGCGTTTGTCCAGTTGAAGCTATCCAGATTGGGAATAAAGGTCACATGTGTGGGTATGGCGATGTGAGCCAGTGATGAGAAGACAGGGCTTATTCAGGGAGGTCGTGATACGTTTGAGAGCAGTGGTAGTTGCAGACCCATATATGATAAGACCATAGTTTATGATGCTGACAATGGAGCTTTGGACAGCCACTGACAGTGCTTCTGGGGTTAGGTGTTTCCTGTGCCGGAATAATATGCCTAATCTTGCATTGGCAGACTTTGCAACATTGCTGATATGGACAGCGTATGAGATGCGGGGATCAAGGGTGATGCCAAGGTACTTGAACGATTGTGTGTGCTCTAGGATGGCTCCTTGTTCGATTGCAATGGAGAGGTGGAGTTGTTTGTTTTTTGTTGTGGGGGCTGCAAAAGACCATAGACTTGTTTTTTCTGTTTCAGAAGCAGTTTATGATTTAGGAACCAGGATTCAATGGAGAAGGCCCACTGAAGTTTATTTTGTAATTGGTTTGGATCAGGGTCCGAGGTGAGGATCACAGCATCGTCAGCGTAGAGAATTATTTGTTCTGGGCAGCTGTCCGGTAGTGAGTTTAAGAATAGGCGTAAGAAAAGGGGTCCCAGAATGGAGCCCTGGGGGACTCCCGAGCGGACTGGTTTAGGGTCCGAGAGTGTATCAGCCGATTCTTACTGTTTGGGACCGTTCTTCAAGGTAGCTCTTAAACCAGCCAATGGTGTTCTGTTGACAGCCCAGTGTTCTGAAGCTGGACAAGTAGGAGAGTGTGATTGACGGTGTCGAGGCTTTAGTTAAGTCAATGTAGATTGCTTAGTAGTTCACCGGAATAGGCGCATTGTGGATTGCTACCGGTGACTTCAAGTAGGGCTGTGGAGGTGCTGTGACCTTTGCGGAACCCGTGTTGTTGCTTGCACAGGATGTTGTACGATCCAGGTATTCTGTGAGCTGGTCCGAGACAGTGCGTTCTAGTGCCTTGGAGAGTGGGGGTAGTAGGGAGATAGGTCTGTAGTTATTGTGGGCAGTTTTGTCACCACTTTTATGAACTGGGGTGACGGTGGCAGATTTCCATCTGTCCAGGAACTGGCTAAGGCTGAGGGAGAGGTTGAAAATTCTGGTCAGAGGACTAAGCACTTCATCAAGTGTGAGACAGGATTTTGAGATTGAGGGAGTCATTACTGAATCTTGATTTACCAAGGGCTATAGTAACATATTTGCATACTTGGTGAGCCTTGACTGCTTTGAAGTAGAAGCAGGGGGAGCTGGTGGGAGTAGTGTTCATTGCAGACTGGGGGGGCTACAACTAAACAAACAAAAAAAACCAAAAACCCCTCATATTACACACTTGAAATGCGCGTAGTTCTATCTAAAATCTATTTGTAAAAAGTGACAAAGCAGGTGGCAAAACGGGGGGAAAAGTCCTGGCCAATCAGAGCGGGTTTGTGGAAGTGCCCGTTGCCGTACCTTCCAAGGAGATGCAGGCAGGTGTGCTAGTCTTGGTCGGTGGCTGTCTGGGTGCCGGCCGACCGTGGGGGAGCTGAAGCAGCCCCGTTCAAGGGCAGGCAGCTTCCAAGGAGCTGCAGGCGGGTGTCCTAGTCTCGGTCGGTGGCTGTCTGGGTGCCGGCCGACCGTGGGGGAGGTGAAGCAGCCCCGTTCAAGGGCAGGCAGCTTCCAAGGAGCTGTAGGCGGGTGTCCTAGTCTCGGTCGGTGGCTGTCTGGGTGCCAGCTGACCGTAGGGGAGCTGAAGCAGCCCCGTTCAAGGGCAGGCAGCTGTATAGTCTGGGGCACCTTAGTTGTGTTCTTCAGGACATATTTTTTATTTGTGTAAGCCATGTACTGCTAATATCTGCTATTGATCCTTGCAGAGAATGGGGTTATTGCATGATAAAACATTGTGTGCATATCCTACAACTGTTCTTGCTTCATATGCTTTGAAATAGCCTATTTATTCTCTGGTCGGAGTTGCCAGCGCACTTCACAGGATCCTTCTCTGTCATGGTACTCCTGACTAGTACTGTATGTTAACTGGATTAAATACTGGGCTTTCATAGTTTTAACCCAGATTGAGGTACAAAATTGGGTATGACAATGTGGTAGCCTGAGATAAGAATGCTGTTTTGATTTTGCTTAAAGTATAAATGTTTCTTGCAATATGCTATGGATTGTGTTTTTTAACCCTTAGGCTGCCATAAGATTTAGAATGCTTAGGTTTTTAGGATGTGTATACATGTCAACGGCGCATCAGGGGATAAGTTCCTTTTTATAAACTTTTAAAAATGATTACAGAAAACAAATGAACATTTAATTTTTTTTAATTTAGCCAAGTGATTTTAAGAATTTAAGTTGCCCTGCAGCCTTAAAGAAAATAAAAGGGAAAGCATGTTTATCAACTCTATTTTTGCTTTACATGCTGCGATTTGCCCCATATCTACCTATCCGGATCCTGGCATCCCCCCCACGCTCACTGTCAGGGTGCCAGTCCATGGCTAGCCTCTCCTGGCAGAGGCTCAGAGGGAGAGCTGGAGCAACCTCCCTGGCCAGCAGTTCTGGACATCATTTGGGTAGGCAAGGTTCAGAAGATCCTTCAGGCTTCATGCCATTCAAGCTGTGGGGTTTTACACATTGCCTCCCCATGGAGGTGTGGATGTGCTTTGACGTCCTGGCCACGCCATCTGTCACACCTCCGCAGAGTCTCGCATCCCTGTTGTACTCCTAGCCTCTGCTAGGTGGCAGCATGTTGCTGGGCTCTGCAGCTTACACAACTGGAGAAGAGTAGTAAGAGTGCTCAACCCCAACCCCCACCAGCCCTCTGACGTTTCTGACTCATTCTTGAACCCGTATCACAGTGTTGCATTCAGTAGCACTACTACTGTTGCGACAGCTGGCTGGAAATCATGATTTTACTTCGAGTGGGAGTTCTTGCAGCAGGTTACACCATAAGGACTGAGGCTGGCAAGTGCCAGGACCCTACGGAAAACTAATAGCAAGCAGTCTACAGCAGGGAACTGCCCCTGACATCAGCCTGCTCCGATGTCACCCAGTGGTATAAAAAGGTGGTCCCCCGGCCCTACCCCACTTATTTTCTGCCATCGATCCGTGCACATCGGCTCCATGGACGCCTTCTGCTCCAGTCGACCGCCATTTTCCACGCATTTACCAGCGCTTTATTATTATTCTATTTTACACAAAGTACTGTTTTTTTTTTTTTTGTCTTCTGTCTGGTCGTCTTCTGTCGAGCGGTGCCAGTCCAAGTGTGCCTACGGCAAGCAAATTACGTCTGACGGCCATTCGGTCTGCCTATTCTGTCTAGGCCCAGACCACAACATGGAGGCTTGTCAGCATTGCTTGAAGTTCAACAGCAGGACTAAGATTTGCCACCAGAAAGTCCTCAAAAGCTTCTTGCTAGAAAAAAACAGCTAGCAACCATGCCGAAGGAGATCCAGGTTAAAAGTTCTTCATTTTCCCCTGCCTCAGGGGCTTCCGCTTCTTCGGCTCACAAGGACAAGAAGTCATCTGGGAAGCACCCCCATAGGGACAAACACACGGAAAATTCACACTCCGACTCCCGTTCCTGGTCCCCGATAAAGTCTGATGCCGGTTCTGGGTGGTGGTGGTCCTCCTTCTGGGCTCTCAGTGATTAGGCCTCCCACCTATATCCTGATGTCAGGCGGAGGCTTTTCTGGGTCCAGGGCTTCGTTCTCTGCCTTCCAGCCCCTGAAGCTCAGGCCCTCCTCCCAGCCTTGTGGTCCTCAGCCAAGTGGCTCGGCTGGTTCCACCTTGAACGGTGGGTTTTTAGTCATTCGGCCATGGCGTCCGCCAAGTTAGCCTCAGACTCCAGAGCTGACTCCTCTGAGTGACACCGGGGCATGCACTCGCCTCCCCCAGGAGAGTGACGCCTCTGCCCTCCTCGGGACTTGGCTTCCCTTGGCGGGGTTCTCCTAAGCTGACACTGGCTACTACTCCAGAGCGGTGCCAGCACACGCTTGTCCCCTCGATGCCGGCCTCTCCAGTGTCCGTTCCGACTCCCCCAGCTGTCATCGCCATACCCATGCATGTTGCTGGCAAACAAGAACGTCTCTCCTAAGCCGACGCCTGAGGGCCCATCGTCCGATCAGCAGACAGCACTGGATGACTGTATTCCCGGAGAGCTAACGCCAACTACCCCTACTCCACAAGGGCTACTGCCTCCTCGGGGCCCGATTCCCGGTTCGTGTGCCCCGCCGACGCTGGGTACTCCCCCAGAACCAAAGATACCACTGTTGGACATCAAAGAGCTTTTCTCATCCTGGTGGAAGACTATCAAGGGCCATATTCTCTCACAGACGTTTTCTTCGCACCCCCCTCCCCCGAAAAGGAGCCTGCAACTTTGGGGGTTCTCCCAAGCCCAAGGAGCCTACCTCCCAGCCTAGGGAACCGACCCCACAGCTGGATAGCTTGGACTGAGGTTGTTCCAACTGTAAAGGTAGGAGGCATCATTCCTCCTCCAGGTCTTCGGACTGGCACAGACACCGCTCTAGAGGGTGCCAGTCCCGGCATTCCGCCTCCAGGTCTTCTTCGAGGGACTTTAGCCGTGGCTGTTCCTCTTCCTCTAGATCTTCCCTTTCAGGGGGTGCTTCTTTGCCTCTGGATACTAAGGACTCCCCCAGGTCCCTGCCTGACGATCCATTTTTCGTGGACTTTATGCGGTATATCCAAGCCAGTATGGGATGGGACACTGAAGATCTGGATCCAGAAAGTCGTCTGGCCAAATACCTCAGTCAGAAGGATCCTAAGCTCATTATGGTGTCACGTTTTGGTTGACACTTTCCAGGATGTCACCAGGATTGCCTGGAAGCACCGTTCCATTTCCTCAGCTGTCCCAAAAAGCCTGACCAACTTTATAGGGCTCCCAGGGATGAACCCTTTTTAGGGGAACAACCCCTGGCATACTCTATGGTTATCACGGCTCTACAAGATGGGTCTAAACAGCCTAGGCACCTCCGCACCCAGCCTCCTGACAGGAAATCAAAGCATCTGGACCAGCTTGGCAAAAAGGTTTACGCCTCGGCCACTTGTGGTATTCGTTCCCTAAATTTCTTAACTCGTATGGTGCAATATCAGAATGCCCTCTGGGAGCAGAGCATTGAGCTTACTCGGGCCTTGATAGACAGTCCTCAAAAGGCAGAGCTGCTCAGCCTTTTGAAATCTGGATCGAACATTTGTACGCATGTCATGCACTCATCCTGACACTCTGCTGACACTGCCGCCAGAGAAGCGGCTACAGGAGTCTATATGTATGCACTCCTGGCTCCAGGTCTTGGGATTTTCTATGGATGTCCAGGCAGGCATTATGGACGCCCCCTTTAAGGGCCCAGTCCTATTTGGCGAGGAATCGAAGAAAAATCATCAGTCACCTTCAAGATTCGGGCAAAGCTATCCGGTCGGTTCACACCATGTACCGGTCTAAGCAGTTCAGGTGCCAGTCCTTTCGTTGTGACTCTGGACAACAGCGAGGCAGCTTCAAATGAAAGGCCAGCTCTCAGACCCCAGGAGGAGCAGCTCCTAGAGCCACCAAGTCCTCCCAGGCTGCTCTGCCTAACCCAAGCACCTGTGTCTGACTCCTTGCCCGACCCCAGCAGAATCCCTGGGGGAGGTAGTGGGGTCATTTCTCCCTCTATCTAGAGGGATGGCGCAGGATAACATCAGATTTGTTGGGTCCTGCGATTGATCGAGAAGGGCCATACCTGTAGAATTTCTAGAGCTGCCATCGGACAACCTTCCCCTGCCCTCCCGTTATTCCCCGTCGCATGCCACTCGCATTCAAGAGGAAATACAGGTGCTTCTCCACAAGCAGGCCATAGAACCAGTGCCAGCAGCCCAAAGAGGGAAGGGCTTCTATTCCCACTTTTGCTTGGTTCCCAGGAAAACTGGATTCACCCCCCCCCCCCCAAACATCCTAGATCTCAGCAGTCTGAACAAATACGTAGAATACAAATGATTCCTGATGGTTACCCTTCCAGGCCTGATTCCCCTCCTCTATCAAGGGGACTGGCTCTGCTCTCTGGACATGCAGAATACATACCTTCACATCCTGATCTTCCAGCCCCACAGACTGTTTCTACGGTTCCTTTTCCATAAAAAACATTACCAATTAAGAGCTCTGCCATTTGGCCAGTCCTCTGCTCCCTGTCTCTTTATGAAGTGCCTCGCGGTAGTGGCTGCGGCCTTACGGAGGAATGGTCACTGTCTTTCCCTTCCAGGACAACTGGCTTCTTGCACCCTTCTCCAGGGAACAGCTGTTAAGCACTGTGAAAGACACCTTACTCTGTTCTGCAACCTAGGGATCACCGTAAACCTCCTGAAATCATCCTCTTGGCCGAGTCGACTGTTTCATTTCATCGGGGGTTGTCCTGGACACCATCCAGAGCAAAGTGTTTCTGCCTTCAGACAGATCAGAAAGTCTCCACGATCATGCTAGGATGGTATCCTCATCTCACCTGGTTCCAGCCAGGGTCATCCTCAGACTTTCAGGGCACATGGCGGTGGCAGCAGCAGTTGCAACTGTTCCGTTTGCATGGCTGCACATGAGGGTGACCTAGTGGACCTTGCGAGTCCAGTCAGCGCACGGATGACTTGGACCAGCCCGTAAGTCTCGGGACCAGTGTGGCGGACTCTCCATTGGTGGCTAGGTCTCCCCAATCTTTCCAGGGGCATGTCATTCTGAAAGACGCCTTCTCTACAGTCTCTGACTATGGATGCTTTCGGCCAGGGCTGAGGTGCTCACCTTGCAGGCCGCCAGACTCTGGGAACGTGGTCTCCTCTGGAAGAAAAAAAGTCCATATCAATGTGTTAGAAATGAGGGCGTTCCTCTATGCCCTACAGGCCTTATGGACAGATCTAGTTCTGGGCCACCACCTAATCCAGACAGACAAGTCTGTGGTCTTTTGGTAAACAAGCAGGGAGGAATTCGCTCGTACCCCCTCTGCAGGGAAGCCATGAGGATATGGTCCTGGGCCTTTGAACGCCAACTGGAACTCTCTGCTGTGCATGTTCCAGGCGTCCACAACACCATGGCTGACAGCCTAAGCCGGTCTCGCTCCACGGTTCGCTAGTGGGAGATTCTGCAATCAGTGGCCGGAGATCTTGTTGAAAGATGTGGTTGTCCAGAGTTGGACCTCTTCGCATCCCCACTCGACGCCAAACTGCTTGGTTTCTGCTTGCTAAATCCAGGGCCTGGTGTTTTCTGATGAGACGCGTTGTCCCTCTGCTGGACAGGGAGTGTTCTTTATGCATTTTCACTTTTTACGCTGCTCCAAAGTTCTTAAGTTGCAGTCAGAGGGAGCAGACATGATCTTGATGGCTCCCTACTGGCCCCGACAGATCTGGTTCCCTCTGCTGCAGCAGCTGGTAGTGGAGCCTCTGGTTCCTCTACCTCTGAGCTTGCACTTGCTGTCCCAGGAGAGAGGGTCTCTAGTCCATTTGAACCTCGAGTCGCTGCACCTGCATACATAGCTCCTGCAGATTTAGCAGTCACCTGGTTCTGGGTTTCCCCTAGAGTAGCGGATATCCTAGCTGCTGCCAGGAAGCCCTCTAACTAGGGCCACTTACTAACATACTAAAATGCCAGCAGAATAGGCCTAAAGATCTTTCGTGTCTGCTTGTTTGGTTAGCCCCCAACCCTGGGAGCTGACCTTGCTGCCCCCCTCGTTCTCTCTGGCTTCTCCCTTCCTAGTCCGAGATATTCCCATTGCACAGGACTTTGCGTCCAGAACCCTTCCCCTGTACCTGTCCCACCACTTCTTGAACCCTCCACCAGCCCCTTGGGCAGCACATTCCATGGCTCCACCACCCTCTCAGTGAAGTAGCACCTCCTCCTTCTCTCCTGAATCTCTTCCCCCGCCCACCTATGCCTCTAGTAGCCCCACCTCCTTCCTTCGGAGCACCTTGACTGCTTCTCCCTATTTAACCCCTTCATGTACTTGAAGACCTCTTCATGTCCCCCGCCCCTTCTCTCTTCCAATGTGTACATATTTAGCTCTTTGAGCCCTTCCCATAGGTCCTGTCCCCCAAGCCCCAGATGATTTTGGTTGCCTCCTCTGAACCCTCTCCAGGGTTCAGTGTCCCTCTTAAGTGTGGCCTCAAAACTGCACATGAGTACTCTAGGTGGGGCCTCACCAAGCAGTTATACAGGGAGTATCACTTCCTCCTCCTGGAAGTGATCCCCCCAGCGATGCATCCCAGCATCCTGTTGGCCTTGGCCGCTACCCTCCTACAGGTTTCAGAGTTGTTCATCTTGACATCCACCACCACCACCACCACCACCCCTGCTCCTCTCAGCCATTGAGATTTGTAGCCCCCCAGGTGTACTCTTGGCCCGGGTTTCTGGCTCCCAGATGCAGTACCTTGCATTTCTCTGCATTAAACCCCAGCTTCCACTTTCTAGACCACCTTTCCAGAGCATCCAGGTCCCCCTGTAGGGCCACCCTCCCCTCCTCCCCATCCAACACTGCCCCCAGTTTTGCGTCATCCGCAAAGAGACTCGTCTCACTCCTGATACCCTTCCTTATGTCAGAGACATAGGCATTGAAGAGGAGGGGCCCAAGGACTGATCCCTGAGGGACCCCACTAATGATCCTCCTTGGGGATGGGACTATCCCGCCAACCACGATCCTCTGGGTCCAGTCCTGGAGCCAGTTGCCTATCCAGCTGATCATCTGGTTCGCCACCCCCATTTCTCACAGCTTATTTAACAGGCCTCCATGAGGAACAGAGTCAAACACCTTGCTGAAGTCGAGATAGAGGACGTCCACCCAGGTCCAAGGCTCCCGTCACCCAGTCATAGAACTCCACAAGGTTTGTCTGACACGATTTCCCTGGGATGAATCCATGCTATCTATCGTCCAGGCACCCCGATTTTTCCAGGTAACCCCCCCAGCCTTTCCTTGACAATGCCCTCCATCACCTTGCCCATCACCGATGTGAGGCTGACGGGCCTGTAGTTCCCTGCCACCTCCCTTGATCTCTTCCCCCCCCCCTTGTGGATAGGCACTATATGCGCCACCTTCCAGTCCTGGAGCACCTGCCCTGTCCTCAGAGAGATGCTGAAAAGCTCCGTCAGGATATCCGCCAGTTCCTTCAGCACTCTGGGATGTAATTCATCTGGCCCTGGTGCTTTCTCCGTCTTAAGGGACCTGAGGGCTTCCCTCACTCACTGCCGAGATTTCCACCTCCGCTACCTCGTGCCCCTGCCTTGCCCCCTCCTGCCAGTGATGGCCCATCCTCTTCCCAGACCCGACCATCGGCAAAGGTACCCCCCCCCAGTTTCACCATCTCCTCCCATGTATGATGCACCCCCCCCCATTTTCCTGGGTGCAAACTGAGGCGGTACCATTAGTACCTCAGCCTGCTACCCTGGATCTTTTGCCCATCCCTCCCCTGTTTTAATCCTGCTAATCTGCCTCTTCACCCTTCGTTTTTCCCCAATGTATCTAAAGACCCCCTTATTCCCTCTCCTAATTTCCCTGGCCAGGTTCTGCTCCTTCCTTGCCTTAGCCGCCCTCACCACCCTAGTGGCCCTTCTGGCAATCTGCTCATACTCCCCTCTCTCTCTTTCACTCCTTGAGCACTTGAAATGCCTGTAAGCCGCCTTCTTTCCCCTCACCACCTCCTGAACCTCCCTGGTCCACCAGCAGGGTTTACGGGCCCTACCACATTTTCGTCTTACTCTTGCACAGGTGCTGGTAGCATCCTGCACCCCTCTCCTGATTTCCCACCTACTGTCAGCGTCCATGTCTGGCCCAGTCCCATCCAAATGCTTCTTAAGGATCCTTCCCATTTCCTTGAAATCTCTCTCTCCCAAGTCGGTTACCTCAGTCTTTGGGCAGCCTTATACCCCTCCTAGGTCCAGGCAGAACCAGACTGTGGCATGGTCGCTCCCCGCCAACGGGTCACTGTCTGCCAGGACCACATCCAGTATCTGCACCTCCCTGGTTGTTTACCGCACCTGCTGAGTTAGGAACGCATCCTGAAAGACATCCAACAACCTCTGTTCCCTGGCCACAGAGGATGTCATAGTCTCCCAGTCTGTTCCTGGCATCAAGGTGACCCAAATCGCCTCCACAGTTTCCTCCGCCTCCTCCACTCCTCCTATGCCAATGCAGTTTTTGACTATTCTTGCAACCCCTCCTCCCCCTGTGCTTCCTGAACATGGTGTAACCCTCCAGGTTCCGGTCCCAGTCGTGCCCTGTGGTGGCCCAGGTCTCGGTGACTGCTGCCACATCCAGTTCTCCCTCAGTTAGCATCGCCTGGAGCGCAGGCATTTTATTGCCCAAGCTCCTGGCATTTAGCAGGACTACCTTCCACCCTTTTGGTATACTTCCATTTCCCCTGCTTGCGTTCCCATGGGGATTCTGTCTTCCCCTGGTCAGCACCTTACCAGTCAGCCTTTTCCCTGCATTCCTCCAGCTCCCAAGGGGGGTGGCAACAGTCCCTCCATTATCGGACCCCCCTCGACAGACTTCTCTCCCATCCCTCCCCCCTTCACAAGTTTAAACCCCACCTTTCACCGACAAACCCCTCTATTTTCAACTTAAGGATTTCCTTCCCCTCCAAATTGAGATGGAGCCTATCTCTAGCATATAGCCCCTTATCCTCCCAGGTCTCCCCCCAATCCCCCATCAACCCATACCCTCTGGCCCCACACCGCTCCCTGAGCCACTGGTTTATCTCCTTAATCTTCCTCTTGTGATCCCCACTAGCCCTTGGCACCGGCAGGATTTCTGAGAAGGAAACTGTGCATCCTGTGTCATGACAGACCCTGGCAAGCTCCCTGAACCTTGCCTGTATCTCTAGCTCACGATTTCTCTCCATGTCATTGGTACCCAGGTGGACCAGTATATCTGGGGAACCTCCACAATCCTTTGCCAGCTGATATACCTCATGCTTGGCCCTGTGCACTGTTAGTCCAGGGAAGCATTTTGTTCTAACCAGGCAGGATTCCCCCTGCCTATCCCATTTGATACCCCTGATCATGGAATCACCCAACAGAATCGCTCTGACCACCCCTTTTCTTCCATGTCCCTCATCCTTTCTACCGGCCCCTCACCCCAGACAGCTCCTTGCTCCTCCCCCTGTCTGGGTGCCCCTGCCACCGCCTCCTTTATTTACCCTGGCCCCCGATCCTATGCCTCCTCCTCCTCCTCCTGAGTATCCTTTTGTACCCCGCTATCCCCCCCATCTCTGCTTATGACTGGTCCTTCCACCCCCATCTGCTAAACTTGTCTGGCTCATCCTCCGTTTCTTCCCATCTCCGTTCAGCCTCTCCTTGCCTGTCGTGCTCCCCTGGCATAAACCCTCAGCTGCCTTTACTGTATCCTCCTTGTGCTTCTGGTCCCTCTCCTTGCCCTTTCCTCCCAACTGGTCCTTCTCCTTGCACTTTCCCCTCTCTACCCCTCTTCCTCCTGCTCTGATCCATCGTTCCCCCCTGTTCTTCCCGCTATCCGGCCCCTGCCTCCTGCCCTTCACTCCCTTTCCATCTCCAACCGCCCCTGTTATGGCTACATCACCCCCCTCATCCTCGAGCAGAAGAGGAGAATTGAAGCGGTTACTGAGCTTAAGGTCTGATCCACCTCCCCCCCCCTTGCTTCCTTCTGTCCTGCCCCAGCCAGCTGCCTACTTGCCTGAGAATGTCCTCCATTTGGCCCCCCTCTGTGAGGGTCCCCAGATACCTGCCTGCTTCCTTGGTAGTGTCCTTCTTTTGGGCCCCCTCTGTCAGCGTCCCTGTGTGACCCCCAGAGTACTCTCCTGCACTCCTTTCCCTGTGCCCCCACCCCTAGTGCTTGATGCAACCCCGTGGAAGAGCCCCTGCCCTATTCCCCAACCATACCTCCCCCCCTTCCTCCAGCTGTCTCCTAATCCACTCAACCTCCTCCCTAAGCTGTGCCAGCTGGTGGCACACTGGGCAACCACTGAACTTCCAAGCCCAGTCCAATATCATGGCCGCCCCACACCCTGTGCACCCCACGACCCTCCCAAAGATGCCGGTCCTAATGACGTGTGGTCCCATCCCCCTCCAAATAGGTTTCCTTAGGTGAACTGCCAGGTTCCCCACTAGTCCAAGATACACCCTTACCCACTAATCGGGTCACCCCCTAATCCTATTTACAGTCCCACAGTAAATGGGTACCCTCGTTAGTAGGTGCAGTACTACACAGTAAACTTATAGGGGAAGTGTACAACTCCCTAAGCTCCTCTCTCTCAGCCCTTAAACCCAGCCCCCAGTGGCTAGAACTACATGAGCTGCACCTGAAGTCTTCTCCTCCAATTGCAGGACAGGTGTTCCCCTATAAATCAGCCTAACTCCGGGGATTAGGGCCTACACCCGACTCTCACGAGAATGCATCAGCCCTGTGACTGCCCTTCACTGCACCTCCAAGCACTGCCAGCTAAGAAAATCTTTCAAGTCTACTTCCTCACAGCATCCAGCTAGAAGCTTCTTTCCCCATTCACGTCTAACTGAAGACACTTATGCTATAAAGTGGAAGTGGTTTTGCATCTGGCCCTTCGCTTGCTGCCTTGATCCCTTGTCCTGTCCAGTAAACTCTTGTTCTCGAGTACCTCCTTTCTCTGTTGGACTCTGGTCTGAGTTACTCCTCTACCAAGGTGCATCTGTTTCTGCATATCATGCACTGATACAGGGCAAGGCTCTCGCCCAACTGGATTTACCCCGCACCTTCTTGCGAGGTATGCTACACTTGAAATCTCTCATTCGGGATCTTTTGTTTATTTTGGAGAAACCTGCTTTGCCTCCCTTTGAACTGGCCGCTGACTGCGAGCTACACTTTCTGTTGTGGAAGGCATTGCTTTTAGTTGGTATTACTTCAGCGTGGAGGATTTCAGAGCTTCAGGCTCTGATGTCTAAAGAGCCTTATTTAGTTTTCCACAAGGACAGGGTGTCTTTGAAGACCAGTCCAAAGTTTTTGCTGAAGGTGGTGTCTGAATTTACCCTGAATCAGGACATCCATCTTCCAGTTTACTACCCAGAGCTTTTTAGTTGAGGGGAGGCTGTGCTCCATGCTCTAGATGTTGACTGGATTCTTGTGTGACTGGCACCTGGGATATAAGGAATTCCGATCAGTTGTTTTGTTCGCCCCAGAGACTCAAGGGGCACCTGTTTCTAAACAGACTCTTAAGTGGTTGGTTCACTGTATTGTTTACTGTTACCAAAAGTATGACAGTCCTATACTAGGATCGGTTAAAGGCCATTCTACCAGGGGAGTCGCTGCCCTTTTTTTTTTTTTTTTTTTTTTTTGCTGCTTCCTTGCACAGTGTGTCAGCAGCTGCTACCTGGGGTTCGGTCCACACTTTCATTAAGCACTGCAATGTGGACATTGCTTCCAGGCACAGGACGGGCTTCGACCTTGCTGTCCTCCAGGGCTTACTTTTGTAAGGATTCCTGTTTTCCTCCACCTGGCTGTCAAAGGTTTGTCTTTGTACTGCTTGGGACTCTGTCTTTATGATGTAACCTGTTGCAAAGAGGTCCCACTCTTAAGTAAGATAGTACAGTTACGTAAGAACTTACCGTAACAGTAGATCTTAGAGAGAGGAGCTCTTGCAGCCGACGCTGTTTTCCCTCCCTCCTTCCCCCTGGTATCTGCTTTTCCATTCTCAGCCAGCTTCTTTTCCTCAGTTTGAGGACCTTCCTTCGTTCTCCAATTTTTAGTGTACCAGGGTCTCCGGCAGGAGAACTGGGGTAGGGCTGGGAGACTGCCCCTTGGGTGGGGGCGGGCTGATGTCAAGGGGTGGTCCCCTTCTGTAAACTGCTAGCTAGAAGTTTTCCGTGTGGTCCTGGCGCCTGCTGGCTTCAGTCCTTATGGTGTAACCTGCTGCAAGAGCTCCTCTCTAAGATCTACTGTTGCGGTAAGTTCTTCAGTAGCTGTACTTTATGCAATCTCATACCAGAATGCATTATGATGCTTCCATTTGTTTCATTTCACAGTATTTACATTTGAATGCTGTTTGGAAATGACCATTTAACAATAAAAAACTAAAAACAAATCACATTTGACAGTCATGTTCTCATTTGTATGTTGCATGTTCTGACAGATCTGGACCCAGCAGGATCGACAGTGTATCCTTGGTACCTTTGCACACTTGTTACTAGACAAAGAATACACCCTACACATTGGACGCCATCTTCGGCCGCTGCTCTTGGATCTGCTAGAAAGAAATGCAGAGACCATTAAGGCCAGCGGACAGATCAGTCATGATTTACATGAAAGACTTTGCGTTGCAATGAGCCGGTTGATCAATATCCACCCTGATGTAGCTCCGTGAGTATTAACATATCCCATACCATATACATTGCTTATTAGCTCCCTTCATGCATGTCTATGTATTGAACTGTTCTCTGTCCAGGACCACTTTGAAAATGAGCTTGCTCAATGGTGTTGATGCCTGGTTAAATAAAGTTTGATTTGATGCAGGTATCTCAGAGTGCTTTAAACATACAGAAAACTTGATGAAACCTAAACCAATCTATGAACCACAAATCAGAGTTTACTGAAAAGGTGATGGTAATGGAACGGCAGTAATTCACCATGCTGCCACTTTACAGTTAGATAATTGTATGCAAGCCTCAGAATCCCACATTTATCCTGGCTGGAGCTTTTGGGGGCATTCCTACACCCTCTGCCATGGGACCAAGGATTGAAATTGGTATTGCCTGTAAATACAGCCAATCCCCCACCCTCTGGGCTGTGGGAGTGGTGCAGCTGGGGCAACCCCCTGCCTTAGGGTGAATGATGGGGAAAATGTTGGGATGTTAAAAAAAAAAAAAAAAAAAAAAAAAAAAAATGGGTAGGAGAACATTGAGAATGTGAAAGTCAGACTGCTGTTGGTTGCATATTATAATAGCAGGGCTTTACTGCTGAATGTGAAGATGTATTTGTCCTGTCTAACCATTTAATTTGCAGCTGTGGAGCGGAGGTGGGGTTAGCATCTGAAATACAGTGAAATTTGATGCTGCATAACTATATTGTGTGTGTTTGTGTTGTGTGTTGCTCGTCATTGCTGTCTTGTGTCTGGCTGCTGCTAAGCCTGGCTTTTCTGCTCTGTGAACACCTCGCACTACAGGCCCCCTATACCTCTCAACTGTCCTTGATCTTCAGGGATGTCCCTGGTTTTGCCCCCAAATTTTCCTCTGTCCCTTGTAAAATTTGTTTCTGTAACTGATCTGTGGGGGTTGTAAGCACAATGTCAGACAGCAGAGTTACAGATTTGTTCTTCAGAAAATGTATTTTTTTTTTTTTTAACTCTATGGGTGGGATATTCAAAAGGGTTGTACCATGTGCAATAGGGTTGTGCCTGCGCAAGTCGGAAATTGCGCCATTCTGCGATATTCAGCAGGAGGCAGTTGCGCCCCCCCCCAAGGCAAGCTGAGCAACAGCGCAATGCAAATGAATGCATGCTGAGCTGGAGGGGGAGGAACCATGCATAAACTGCACAGCCCGATATTCAGCGGGCTGTACAGAGTTTTCGGGCGCAACCCCAACCTGCGCCTACACAACTTTGAGCCCAAAAGGTAAGTCGGGGCCACCCACAGGTGAGCTGCTGCATTGCAGGGGCAGCAGCTGCCACCTGTGGCTGGCCCTCAGCCTACTCCCTGTGCCCCCGCAGCCCGATCTCCGGCAAAAGTGTAAAAATCCCCACCCCCGACTGGCCTGATCGCGGGCAAAGCATAAAAATCCCCCTCCCCGACTGGCCCGGTCGGCGGGCAGCAAATGCCCCCTCCCAGAACATATCCTGGTGGTCAGTGGACGCTAAGTCGATCGCGGGCTGCATAATGTGGCGACACCCCCAAAGATCATATCCCTGGTGATCTAGTGTCCCCCCCACCGCAAGCCCCCTGCTCTCCCCGGCAGCATCCCACCCGCCTGTCTCTACTTGGGCCGATTGATCGTTTGAAGCGCACGCCCATTGGTGCAGAGCAAGAGCCAATGGGCGTGCAGCCCATACCGTACAAGGCAGTCCAGATATGTATATGAATGAATGTGAATTTCCTGCTCTATCTTTTCTGGGGTTGCCCATTTTAGGTTTTCTGGGTTCCTCTGTCGAACTGTTGTATTTGTTTTTTGAATGGAGAACTGTAAAATGTATATTTTATGCAATTCTATTTGATTTTTTTCAGAGCTGCTGAAAGTTGCTGCCTGTCAGCTCGGGCTCCACAGCGCGCCCCCCCCCTTTCAGAAAATGTTTCGTATACCAATCCCTTTATTCTAATCCATTTTCTGAATACACACTGCCAGTTTTAAAGACATGTCCCTGATTTTGGTCTTTGTCCCCGATTTTTTTGTAAAGCTTCTCCCTGATTTGAGTCAGTAGGTTGAGAGGTATGCAGGCCCCATCGGTGGTGAGTGTGATAGTCTGCTAGGTTGAAGTTTAATACCACACACAAAATGGTGTAGGAGATTTTATTTTATGAAAACTTTGCAAAGTAGGAATGTCAGTAGTCTCACTACCATTCACAATCACCATTTAATGAAAAGACTGGTATTACAAAGAAGGAATATACATACCAGTCTAATAGAGCAGATACTTTTTCGTTTTCCTTTGGGATTTGAAAACGCATGTTTTCTTGGCAGTGTGCGGAATTTAAGTTTAGTGTATTAAAAAAAAAAAAAAAAATTACGTAGTATTTAAAAAATACATACACATGGTCATAAACTTTTGTTTGAAGAATTAGTAATTATTGTTGTGCTCACAATATCGACAAGAGACAGTCTGTCTTTTTTAATTAATACATTACAGCAACTGAATATTTTTAGTGGGAATTCATTGCACACCCATTGCATCCAAGAAAGTATAATTGGTATAATCGTCAATAACCAGTGACCCATCAACTACTACAACATGCTTGGTTTGAAAAAAAAAAAAAAAAAAAAACTGAGACATGTATCGTCCATTTCACATATTTGATCTGAATGCAATATTCACCATATTAACTCATTTCTTTGTTGCATCTTAAGTCTTCCTATACATACCCATGGCGGATAAACATCACCTCACCTACTAGCACCATCCCCCGCCCATGGACCCCACTGGACTTCAGATTTTCCGGTCTCCCTCTCAGTTTGCAGGAAAGCATTTCCAGGAGAATGTTTCCCACTCACCTTAGTGTCTTCCATTCCCAACAGGAAGAGGTGCAGAGTCATTCACATCACTAGGGCACATTTTATTTAATTCTGTTGCTTCTGTGGCTCAGTAAGGCCTGAGGGCAGTCCCAGTATTGCATGTGTGACCTTCATCCTTGTTAGTATTGACCACATGTGGGTGGGGTGGCCTTCCAAAATGTATATACCACAGGTGGGGGCTTACATTATTTATCTATTAATTTTACACTGCAGTTCATGGGCCGGCCAACAGGCACAGCAGTAGCGTAGTGATGCAGATGTCCTGAGCTTGGAAGTGAGCCTGGGCGGAGGAACTGCCAGGGGGAGGAGGCTTGAGGATTGCATGGGCTGCCCTCCTTTTGAGGGGGGAAGCTTCTGGCACTCATCCGACCCCTGGTGAAGGCCAGAGGTCCGACAGCTGGTGCATGTAGTTGCTGGAGGCAGGCCAGACGTTGGCATACGCACCCTTGACTACATTGCACATCCCGCCTCCTGGGAGAAAACTTGGGCCATGCAGGATGGTCCTGCACCACTGACCCGTGGCACCGCCGGAGCCATATCCCATCGTCTGGGAGGAGCTCCCCCCCGGGGGGAATAATCCAGGGCATAACTACAGGTTGGAAGCGTCCTGGGGCCGTATCCCATTGTCCCAGAGATCTGCCCTGGGGTTAATCTAGTGTGTAACTCGGATCGGTAAGTCCTGGGGAAGGTGGATGACTATGCTGGGTGCGGGGTAGGGCGGATTGGGGCCGGTTCATTGGAGTGCAAAAAACTAAAGCAAATGTAAAATACACTGCAGTTCCTTTAAATCTCTAGTAAAGGAGAGCCCTTTGTGACTTTCCCAGATTGTTACCCAGCCGTCATCTGTAATGGAGACTTCCAGATCCTTCTTTCACTGTTGCTTCACTCTCGCTGAAGTAGTCTGCCCCTTGATTTTTTTTTTTTGTGTGTGTGTGTGTAATACAGTACCTTTGTGTGTCCGCTTCTGTGGGTATGCTCAGATATAGGCTGTCTTCCCTCCTCATGTGGCACAGATGGAATAGTCTTGGGAGTATGAAATGCCCCCAATCCCATAACCCTCAAGCTTCTGCAGTTCCCTCCATTCGGTTGCACTCTTGCTCTGAGAATTAGATTCCATATACTGTGTATAGGTACTTCGCCGTGGGATAATAATGTTGCCTTAGTGACATAATCTCTAACTTGGAGGTACTTAAACCAGATCTGTAAAAGACAGCTGGTCCCACAAACTGCATATTCCTCTGGGTTTCCATGAAGTGAATATTGAATCCTACAGTCCTGGGAGAAACTCTGGGTTAGCCGCTCTTGACATCAGGATAGAGGGTAGCTGCTAGACTTTGACAGGTTCTCCTCACCTGGCCCCAAGCTTCAAGTGAATATTGTGTGATGCCGGTGGGTAGGATGCTGGTGGGAGACCCTCTGGTGCCTGCTCCAGAGCCATCCAACAGGCTTTTCCTTACCCCTTCAACCACTTCTGAATGAATCTCATGTGAGCTGCCAAATGTTATGTTTCTCTGGTCTGGAAACCGAAGACTCACTTTTTCTGTTAGATTTTTCAGACCGAGTAAGCTGATCTAGGTTTCCTCCCTCCCCGTAGAAACTCTGAACACTTCACTTCCAGTGACTGTAGATCTTATCTAGTTCCTGTGGTAGCAACTACAGTTGGGTATAAATTCCTTTGCAAAAAATGCATTTTTAAGCAGATTCATCCTGCCAAGCCAAGAGATGGGACGCCCTTTCCTCTGGCCCAAGTCTGAGTAAAATTAAGTCAGAATGGGGCCTATAGTTATAGACTTGAGTACTGGGCCCACCATAATAGCAAAGCAAGTTATCCTGTTGTTGTAGGATATCATTCCCAGACTTCCCCCTTAGTTCTGCCTTGCTCATCGGCATAATTTTTAATTTAGTGAGATTAACTTTTTGCCCTGTGAATCTGGAGAAGCTGGTTATTGCCCTGGTTAATTGCTGGGATGGAGTTTTGGGGGTTCATAAAAAGAATATTGACTTTAGGTGACATCACATAGTGGATGGGAGGCTGAAGAAACCTCCTAAATCTCAGTATTGAAACCATATTTAAAAAAAAAAAAATCAGGCAGGGCTCCAGATAAGGGGAGTACCAACCTGTTTTACTCGCCTCATTTTAGTAAATACTCTTTAGAAAAATGTTTTAATGAGTACCAGTACTGATCCAACATTTGTAAATACCCCCACTCCAAAGAATAGTGCTTCATAACATAATTGGTGATTCAAAAGGAGCAGTTTTATTTACAGATTTACAGTTCTCGTATGCATCCCTATTTTGTTTTACTCACTATATTTTAAAACTGATGAGTAAATTGGTGCTACTTGCCAACATTATCTGGCGCATTGTTGGCACTTGAACAGTTATCTAGAAAAAAAAGTTACATTATTTTTTTAAGATGTACTCCTCGCTCCACTGTGTCCAGACATTTGTACACATCTGAATTTGGTTTCACTCGCTTCCCTTTTAAAATGAGTGCAGTACTCATCCCTAAGATATCTTGCCTGGAGCCCTGACTACAGGAAGTAAGTGACTAATAAGTAATATGAGGATAGAGGGACAGCCAAAAACAAGAGTTTCTGTGGAGGATGGAGACAGATTTCTGCATGTCAGGCTAAGAGATTGAGACCTTGGTGGTTGGAAACAAAAGTTGATCAGTGCAGCATCTGATGGTGCTGCTGTCATGTTAGGATCCATCTCGGGTGTCCTTACTCGAATAAAACAAGAGTGCCCCCACCTCATTGACATACACTGCTGTGCACATCGTTTAGAGCTTGCTGTAAAGGATTCTTTCAAAGACTGTCCCTTTTACAAGTCAGTAGAACAATTTCTGCTGAACATTTACTCATTTTACCACAGGTCACCAAAAAGTTGGAAAGGCCTACGGGAAATGGGATCTCTTTAAAATATTAATGTGGTCAGACCAGTTAACACTGGTGGCACTAGGTGGCTTGCACACAGAGAATGGGCCATTTCTGCCCTTGAAAGGAACTGGGCTGCATTAGTGCCTGACCTCGAGCATGTCTCACTGACAAAGAAGCAAGATCATGGCCAGAAAGCACTGGCAATACTTAAAGTGCTTAAGACTCTAAAATGTGTCGTGTCACCCAGGCTCTGCATGGCGTCTATGAATATACGCAGCCTGATGAAAAAATTAGACTCCCTCCAATGTTGGATCACCTCACATAGGCCTGATGTCATTGCGGTGGTGGAAACCTGGCTATCAAAATCCACGCCAGACTAGTTTGTCACTATTCCTGGGTACTCCCTCCACGGGAGGATCGTGTAGGCAGAAGGGGTTGTGCGATATACACCAGGGATTCTCTCACTGGACTGACACTCCCTGCCCCTGTTCTCACCCATGGAGCGCAGGCCCTAACCCTCAAGCTGACTCCCGACCCCTCTAGGGGTCCCCTCTATCTCACTGCTGCTTACATTCCCCCTAAAAACCAAACTGTGGCACTGGCTTCGCTAACTGACTATCTTTCAACCCTACCTCACACAGCTGACCAAGTCCTTGTAGGTGACCTGAATGTTAACTGGCTCAGCTCATCCATCAACTCCACCCGTGACTCTTTCGCAGCGATTGACATGTCCCAACTGGTCTCCCAACCCACCAGAATTAACACAAAGAAGGGCACCAGCACACTGCTAGACGTGGTCATCACAAACCGCCCTCAACAAATCCATGATACCCAGGTCCTTCCAGACTCTATTAGTGACCACTCTCCTATCATTTTCCACTGGGCCACCCCCACTCCCAAACCCATGGCTCATCCCACTCACCGTCGGCGCCTCAGACCAGGTGGGCTTAAAGGTCTTAAGCTACATCTTGCCCAAATTAACTGGTCTCCTATACACCAGGCCTCTGATGTTGATGACGCCCTTACCTTCTTCACCCAAACCTTCAACAAAGCTTGTGACGTTTTCGCTCCCATGACAGCAGTCCGGACCAAAGTCCGCAATGCCCTTGGATTACCCGTCCCTGCTGCAACTCCTAAAACACAGGGATAACCTGGGCACCTGGCTAATGAAACAGGCCGTGCTGTGGACAGACAGGCCTACAACGCGCCAGAAACAAATGCACATGGGCCATCAGGAAAGCAAAAGCCGATCACTATCAGGCGGCGCTTACCTCCTCCTGGGGGCACGGTAGTAAGTTTTGGGACAACATTAAGCAACTAAATGGGAGCTCGCTCTCCCCCCTCCCAGATCACCATCAAGGTACTGTCTCCACTGACCCTGCCCACATAGCAACTTCCTCAACTCATCATTTACAGACCTCAGCACGGTCCTCCCCAGAGACTTCTTTGACCCTCCTTCAACCCTAACCGCCCTGACTTCCAATATCCTAGCTTCCACCTATGCAGGGTGACCCCCAGGAAGCTAGAGCACACCTCTTCAAGCTCTTAAGAGCAATTATATTGGCAGCGACTCCCTGGACCCCAGTATCCTCCCCGGGTCCTGGATCAAGTCCTTGCCCCCTAACTACCCTGCTCAACAAGTCCCTTTGCCTGGGTCAATTCCCGCTGGCTGGAAAACAGCCACAGTCTTCCCACACAAGGAGGTGACAGGTCCTCAGCCGGAACTACCGACCTATCTCCATCCTTCCACCCTCTCCAAAGCCCTTGAAAACTGGTGGCAACCCAAATCACAGATTATCTGACCAAATACAACATCCTCTGCCATGAACAGCATGGTTTCCATGCAGGTCACAGCACCAGCACTGCCCTTATTGAGTTCTCAAATTTTCTGCATTCCTCCCTTGACTCGGGCGCACTAGCAGGGGCAGTGTTTATTGACCTCTCAAAGGCTTTCGACACTGTCTCCCACCCCCTACTGTTGGATGCCCTCTATCGCATTGGCTTTGCCGCCGGCCCAGTCTCCTGGTGGTCCAGCTACTTGTCGGACCGCTCTCAGCGTGTTAGAATTAATGAGACCCTCTCAATACATGTCCTATCCGATCCGGGAGTCCCCAGGGTTCCATTCTAGGCCCACTTCTCTTCTCTCTATACCTCAATACCTTGCCCAGTGCTTGCATCGAAAAATCCTGCTGTCACGCAGATGATGCCGTTATCTTCGCCACCCAATCAAACCCCATCTCTTCAAGATTCCTTGCAACTAGCTTTCAATGATGTTGAAGCCTGGTTCAAAAAGCACAGACTTGTAGTTAATCTAAAAAACAAATCCATGCTCTTGCACATCCCCAAAACAAACTCAGTAATTTCCCCTCCATTATCCTCCCTGGCTCTAATCTTCCTCTCGAGCAAGTCTGCCTGTACAAGTACCTTGGGGTCTCCTTTGACTCTGCACTCACTTTCCACGACCACATTGATACTCTAGCCTCCACTGCAAATACAGCTAGGTATCCTTTATCGCTACAAGCACTGCCTCCCCCCCGAGGCCCTCCGACTAGCAGTCACCTCCTCAGTCCTGTCCCTTGTTGATTATGGCCTGCCTGTCTATGGTGCTGCGGATAAGACTGCCCTCAATAAACTTCGACACACCTTGAACAAGGCCTGTAGGTTAATCACAGGAGCCACCAGATTAACCCATACCTGCCAGCTATATGACTTCGCAAAGCTGCTCAACCTGGATGAACGGCTCAGATATCAAACTTGCCTCCTAACGAAAAAAACACTCCTTGGTCTATCCCCTCCCGGTCTGACAGCCTCTATTCACCTAGCTCAACCCTTAGTCCAAACTCGTAGCTCCTCCAAGGCCACCCTGTCCATCCCTAGATCCAGGACCACACATGGTCAACGGTCCTTCTACTACAGAGCCCCTACCTGGTACAATATTCTCCCCAGTTCCATCACCGATATCCGTTCAATCTCGGTTTTAAACCGCACTTAGAAGTCAGCTATTCAACATGCGTAGCTGTGCCTGTCCCCAGCCGTAGGTGTTTCAAGCTCATTGTACCCGACAAAACTCTCTGAGTAGATTCTCAATCAACAACTGACAAAACTCCTAGAGTGGCTTGCCCCCCCAATCTATCACCTGCCCTGTCCCAAAGCCACCTGTTCTTACTAACCTAGCAGTCCCAGCTCAAGACTAACTTGTCTGCTCAACCAAAGCTTGCTTTCCTCTCATTCTTATCCGAATAACTGTTATACCTGTCAATACCTAACCTGTTACACTGTTACTGTAAACAAAGTCATTTACAGTATATATCTGCCATACTGTTGCCTGCTAAGATGTAAAAAAAAAAAAAAAAGTTACCTACAACGATGTAATGAAATGTTGTGCTTTGTATTGTCCTCTTTGTGACGAGGTACCTTTGGAAACGAGCCTCTGGCTCAAAGGTTGTAAACTGATGTATAAATAAATAAATAAATAAACTTTCAGAAAGTGTTTTTTGATTGTTTGTTTATCTGCTCTTAGTCTCTGTTTCAGCAAAAGGATGCTACTGTGGAAAAGGTTCACAGCAGAGTAGAAAGCACAATTCAGAAACTAAATGGTCTCTTGAATCACGAAACTCTTCACTGCATAACACTTGCAGGTGTAAATGATAATTTAACTCAGTACAGCAGTACTGACTTGACAAATAAAGTGAGCACACAGATCAGGTTCTCCTTCAGACATTGTAGAAGCCACAATTTCAAATATAAAAAAAAATTCTTCAGAAAACATCACAACACTGAGTGTTTCACGATTAATAAAGTGCTGCTAGCAGCAAGAACTTTAAATTTTCAGTCCTGGCCAACATCCACAGAGGCATTAGAAACATGGAGATCAGGCAATTCAAACAATTGTTGATCACTATAAAGTTGTCCCAGAGTCACGTGGAGTTGATATTACTTTGGTACTGTTGGAGTGGCTAGACTTAATAAATAAAAAAAAAAAAAAAAATTGTACTTCACTTGCTGTCTGAAAACTGTAGGTCTCTGAAATTGTGGCAGAAAGTGATCCTTGCAGGATCAACAATTCCGAAATGTGCTGGTCGTTGTCAAGATCATTCTCCTGATTCCCGTTCACACTGCTGCTGCAGAACGAGGCTTCTCTCTAATGGGAAGAATAAAAAATGATTGAAGGGTTGCATTATGCCCAGACACCCTTCCCTACCTAATGTCTATCTCTCAATGGAACCCTGAAGGTGCCATATCACTGGTGGAAAAATGGCAAAAGAAGGCTCACCACCAAAGTTTATGGCTCCAGAACAGCACTGTCACTGCATGTTGCTTCTTCCAGGCCCAGCACTGGTGGTGATGGTGACGAAAAATGCTTGGTCCCGTGAAGACTACATTTAAATGATGTAAATTAAGGGGCGGCATGTAAATATTTTCCTGGGCATGTACTTTTGCTTATTCATGCCCAAGTGGGCATGTACTTTTTTTCATGAATTTCATACCCTGCTTGGCGTGTTTGTGATGGAAATCGGGAAGTAAGTGGCCTATGAATTCTGTATGTGACTTGTTGCCCTGATTGGCAGGGACTTGTTTTTAGCCATTGGCAGTGCTCTCTGAAGGTGATGGCTAAAACAAAGTCTCAGCCAGTCGGGACACACTGACTTTCTTGCCCATTTTATATATGAATTTTGAGATTTATTTGGGCTTGAAGTTTACCAAGAATAGCTTACCATAAGCTGCAGCTAACGACCACAAGGAGGGTTAGCCCTGCCAGGTTTAAACAATTTTTTCGTAGCAGTACAGCTTCACCACATGCTGCATGACTAGATCCGAGCTATTTGGCACACTGGAAAAGAATGGCGGTTAAAGATTTTTTTTTTTTTTGTACCCTGTTACTAAAATGCTTTTTGCTGGAATCCTCCACCCCCTCCAGAACAGCTGACTGAGAACATGTTCACTAAAAAATCTTTTACAGGTATGGATTGAAATGAGGAAGGGACAGATGCTTGTCACAGGTCCTTCTTTTTCTAAATGCAATATCTTATGCCGCCACTTTCACACTAGCCTCTGTAGACCCACGTTTCAAACTGGGAAAGACTGGGCCTAGTTAAGTTACACAAACCCTCTATGTGAAGGGATTACCCTATACGTTTGCACAATTAAAACAAAAATATGCATCAACAAATACTGATCACTTTAGATATCTGTAGATCTGACACTTTCCACCAACAGAAATGGGACAACTCACAGATTATACCGATCACGCCCTCCCCAGGTAACACTTACTTTAAATTCACAATACCAAGGCATGGCTCCCCATTTTATTTCCTTGATGTATAAAGCCTTGATGGTCCCTTCTGACATTACTTTTGGGAGTTTGTGGGAAGGAGAACTAGCACTCTAGATTACACCTAAAGCATGGGTTTGTATTTATGATTAAAAACATGAGGTCTGTCCAGCTCAGACTCTGGGAAAGAATTTGTTTGGAAGAGGGTAGCTTGATTGTTTTATTTGTAGAACACCACAAATCAGACACATTTTCCACTGGAGGCAGGGCTGACTATTGGAGGAAGTGTGCCACACATGTCACACATGCTCATATTTATTTAATTTTTGTTTACTGGGTAAGTGCACTAGACAAAAACTTTGCCTAGTTTCAGGTAAAACCCAGAAGAGTTAAATACCAAGGAAACTGCAGTTACAGGAGACACTACAGCACAATATGTCATACAAAGGTTAGCAAAACCTACAGTGCCAATTTTAGGCATTACAACAGACTGCAACAACAATGGACCTAACCAGAGAATTATGACAGTATGGTGGAACATGGTTCTCTGTGATAATGGCAGTCGTACAAAGGCGATTGCCATTATGGTGAATTTTCGCCGATGTACACCCTGGTGCATGGCAAAAAGGCGCTGGGGAATTACATTTGTTGGTTATGTAGGGGTCTGTGCCCCACCCCTGCACCCCCCTACTAAAGGATTCTGAACTCCGGGGGTGGGGTGCATGTTGGGAGGTGGGACAGATTATAAATAAAAAAAAAAAAAAAAAAAAATTGTTCGGGTGCAACAAAATGAATGCATGCATGAACACTGCACCCATCCACCGCGCCACAGGGCAGCTTGGCAGCCTGTCGCCGCCACACAAACCCTCCCTCCCCTTCCACTGTGCCCCCCTCCATGTGTGTGCGTGTGTATATGTATAGCAACAGGATGTGTCTATACCTGCAGTCGCCCACCCCATCTGGTAGTCATCTGAGGTGCTGCTATTGAGTTGCCCTTTTTGGTGTGCACTCAATATCACGCACCCTTACCACTGGATACTGTGGTACACAAATTATGTCATTGAATGTAAATTGTTTAAAATTGTTGCAGAGCGACGTGTTAAGTGTGTAGGTTAGATTATATATTCTAGCAATGCATCAGTGTACACCCTGGACAGATATTGGTCTGGATCTCCAAGCGTTGTGCTCTCATCTCCCTACACTAATGCCCAGAATGCAATATTCCTAGACGGTCCACCTAAAATTTTAAATTGACACCAGAAATATTTAACATGGCTTTAGCAACATATGAAAAAGTATGGAGTGGTGTGTAACAAGAATTTTACACA